>PVJI01013184.1:22738-48802 GCA_004026765.1 Micronycteris hirsuta | reverse complement strand
AGTCCCTTTAGGATCTCTTTCAGAGCTGGTTTGGTGGAGGTGTATTCTTTTAGACTTCTTTTATCTTGGAAGCTCCTTATTTGGCCATCTATCTTGATTGAGAGCCTTGCTGGGTAGAGTAGTCTTGGTTGCAGGCCTCTGGTTCTCATTACTTGGAATATTTCTTGCCATTCCCTTCTGGCTTGGAGTGTATCCATTGGATATTGAAGATTTTTAACATGATTATTTGCTATTTATGTATCATATTTGAAAAATTTTTCATTCAAACATTTTATCTATATTTTATAGGATAATTTGTCTTAGTATTGTAAGAGTTATTTGTATTTTCTGAATACCAGTTCTATATTAGACATATGTTATGCAAATATTTTTCCTTGTCTGTGAATTGTCTTTTCTTTTTCTTAACAGTGTTTTTAAAGGAAAAAAATAGTCTTTACTTTTGATATTTCATTAATATTTTATTTTATGAATAGAGGTTTTAGTCCTATCTAACACCTCTTTACTAACCATAAGGTTGCAAAAGTTTTGTTCTATTTTCGCCTAGAAATTGTATAATTTTTGGGACTTTATTTAGGTTTATGATCCATCTTTTTCTGGTTAATTTTTTTATGGTGTATGGTTAAAATTTGTAGTTCATTATTTGCATTTGTATATTCAGTTTTTCTAGCACCATTTATTGAATTCAGTCCCCATTATTCTAAGGTGTCTAGGAGTGTGGTTTTGATAGAAAATCTCCTCAGTGTGGCTTTGATAGAAAAAGAAGTATAAAAATGACAATACTATTCAAAAGAGTTTTTTAAACACTGCTTTAGGAAAGGGATCCTAGACACAGTGTATATGATGTAGTTCTAATTTAATATGATTATATTTAAAAAAAACAAGTGAGTATGTTTTACTTTCATGACTTCTCATTTAGTAGAATCACAAATGAAAAGTAAAAATTTCTGTTACTATAGATCTCTGAATTATAAATTTAGAAAATATGGTCAGCATATTTACTCACTGGGTTTTTTCTATTGATTTCTCTCCAAAGTTTTGATATAAGCATATTATGAATTTAAATGTAGCCTTTATAAATGGCAACTATATTTTTCCCTGTAGAACTTCTCCTAATAATTTTTCTACAAGTACACATTAGAACATAATCTTCTACTTTTTCAAGTAGTATAATTGTTAGTTTTTCCAGCATAGAAATGTTTACCATCTTTGTCCAAATGGAAGTAATGTTAAGAGTTACTTTGGTTGCTCAATTAGGTTGATAAAACAAATGATAGAAGATGTATGTTTTCCATGACATTGAAGTGGATACATTATCTTTTTTTATGTTTTGCTGTTGTCATTATTACAAATGTCTTTTCATTTTGTTTTAATCATGAATAGTTTACATAATAAATCGACACATAACGGCTTCTGCATTTCTGTTGCACAACTTTAACTTGATTCATTGGCATTTTTAGAGTGGGTAAGCTCTGTGCACACATCACAATCATCAGGTGACTTATTCTCAGGTGAACCCATAAACTTAGTTCTATTCTTTAAATAACCAAAGGGCGTGACAGCCCTGAGGAGTTCATGTAGGTCTTTCTTGTGTGGTAGAGATGTGATATACACTAAATCTATTTTTACTTCTGCCTTATGCGGCTTCACAGCAAAATTTCACACATGCAGATGCGAGTGTGTAAAAAATAGCCTACTGAAAAAAATTTGATGGCTTAATTTAAGCAGCATTGTGATGTGAGAGCCAATTTTGCATTTTAATGCCAAATTAACAAAATAATTACTGTAAACTTGTTTTAATATTCATCTTTGCATTATAATAAATTATTTAAATGGTTAAAAGATATACTGTACTTAAAACAGCACTTGGTATATAGTAAGTGTTCAATAACTGTTATCATTGCTATTGTTCAGTGGGAAAAGGAAGAGACGAAAACTTAAGTTTAGGGTTGCTCAGTAAGGAAAAGCAATATGTTACCTGGAAGAGTTTGAAGAGAATAAACATTAATTATTAAATGAAAGTATTAATCAGTTGCAACTAGGAAAATAAAAGATGGTTAAGAGTACAACACCAAAAGTACTTAGAAGAAGAAGACGAATCGGATCATTGTATGATTGATACATAATAAAATGTGTATGTTTAATTTTATGTATTTAAAAACTAACCATTTTGTTGCAATAATAAATTTATAGAAACTGTGACTCTTATCAAATTTTCATTTAAATTTTCTTTTGTGCTTTGAAATAGATTGGTTGGTATAAGGTCCAAAATAATTTATTTTTCCTCTTTAAACTATATAAACATTCCCCTTTCCTTTCAGGAACCTATTTCCTGTGGCTAGGACAGACTCCGCTTCTACCAGCCCTTCTTTAACTGGACACATGGATAAGGAATAGTGAATGGCCAATCAGGGTATCCCGTTTTCTCTGACAATAATCACTAATTCAACGTTTGGCATGTAAGTCCCCTTCCACCAAAGCATATGAAATTTGATATTTTTTTCTACTTCGTTTGGTGTGCAGTGATCACTCGCTATTTCTAGTGAAGAAGGGCTTGCTGGGGTAGGCATTCTACTATGATTAGGGGGCAGTGCCCTAAATAATAGGAAGAAAAGTAATTCTATTCAAAATGTGAAAATGATTGATGACAGCTTTTCTCAAACACAGGTAGGGTGAGGATTTTAGACACACTGGTGGATATTCTTCCCTGATATGTTAACTCTAAGCTGTAGTACTAGCTTAACTCCTTCTCCCAGTCACTGTATATGAGAGTTTCAACAATGCCCCTCACAGTATTCTTTTCCTTGTCTGGGTTATGTCCCACATGGGAGTTCTAGTCTTAAACTAAGTATTGGGTTTTTTTGTTTGTTTGTTTTTTCTCTTTATGTCCTGACTCCATCTCTGGTAAAACAGAATTAATTCTACATTTTATCTCATGGAAATTCTTATATGTCTTGTGAGAGCATTTTAGGATTTGTATGCATATATGCCTGCATAAATGTGCATGTACACGCATACATATGTGTGCATGTGTATAGATATCTGGAAGGTAATGAATGCCTTTGAAGAATGAAATAGCAAGATATAATCTATGTCTCAAGGCAACAAGGCTGGAGGTAGCAAGAAAATGGAATAGAAAAGATACACATTGTAAGCTAGTGGCCAGAGACAGTTTAAGAAAGGAAAAAAGTAAAAGGTATTTTGAAACATAAAGTTGAAATGTTTAAAATGCTTAGTAGGAATGAACCCAACCTTGGTGAATGTTGTAATGGTGAAGTTTTATTTTTTATATTGACTAATACTTATGATTATTATAGCAGACCATGTTGGATGGTGACTTTTGGTTTACAATTTACATAATTATTTGTATGTACTTTTACTAGTTTTGCTCATATTTTTGTACTTAAAATATATAAGTGTGTCTTGAAGTTGGAAAACTTGTTTTTTTTTAATGAAGAACTAGTTCTAGTCTTAAACTAAGTATTGGGGTTTTTTGTTTGTTTGTTTTTTCTCTTTTTGTCCTGACTCCATCTCTGGTAAAACAGAATTAATTCCACATTTTATCTCATGGAAATTCTTATATGTCTTGTGAGAGCATTTTAGGATTCGTATTTGATTTAATTGACATTCACAGAACATTGTGTTTATTGAGAGATACTTCTATAGGTTTTTGTTTGTTTGTTTGCTACATTTATACATGTCTTACTAGCAAAGGCACTACCTACCTTTGTCTTGGAATAATTTTCAAAAATGTTTGTATAGCATATTAGGAGAATAGATATAGTGTCTACCTCTGGAGCAAAGGGCAGGCATGCTTATTATACATTACAAAAAATTCAGATTCTCTATGCTCAGAATTTCTTTGCTATAATACACCTCAGAGCATGTGACTTTTCAAGTGACCCTGTGGGAATTGGGGCTCAGGAAACTGGTACACTGGCTAGTACATTTGCCATGATTAGTAAACTAAAATTTTCTCTAACAGAAGAATCTCTTGCCTTCTGCCAGCACCCATAAATCTGTGGCATGCCTGTTACTTTGGAAGGAGGATAAAATCTTAGATACTTCACAGTTCTTGACACATTTAAAATTGCAGAATATACATATTTTTAAGTGCCCATGGAACCTTCACCATGATAGACAATCTTCTGGGTCTTGAAAGAAGTTGCAGTATAATAGCACAATTTAACACACACTTAATATGTTCTCTGACAACAGTTACATTACACTAGGAATCAGTAACAATAAGTTATCTTGAACCTTTACAAATATGGGAGAATTGATCAACATATTAATTTATAATCCATGGATCACAATAAATAACAAAGGAAGTTAGAATTTGTTTCTGATGGACTAAAAACACAATATAATAAATTCTTTTTGGATGCAATAAAAGCTGTACTTAGAGGGAATTTATAGCTTCTATAAACATGTCTATGCTTATAGAAGAAAAGATGTTTTGTCAATGATGTAATATCCCACTCAAAAGAAAAAAATAGGGACAAATAAATAGTCCCAAAATATATGGAAGATAAAAGCATCAAAACATTTGAGCAGGCATCAATGATACAGAATATGGCCAAGAAATAAGAAAAACCAGTAAAGTCAATAACTTCTTGTTCTAATTATCATTTAGTGCATTTGCTGTGCTTGACCTTTCTGGATCACTCCTTCGAAGGAGCAATAACCATGTGAGGAGTGGGGAGGATATTCCTTCTGTGTGAGATGGAGAACACAAAGAGCCAACCGAGAAAATTATTCAATGGTCAACTCTGAGAACCTAATACCAGATTGTGGCAACCTAATATCTTTGGTGTCATTTGTGATGGACATAACATTAGTGATAGTATCAATCTTATTCTTTTAATTTGGTCTCCCAAAATATAAATACTTACATATGCTGAGGCAGTAAATCTGAATTAGGCCTGTATACGAGCTTTCTCTTTATTATATATACATTATATACTAGTATATATATTTATTTATTTAATATATCATACATATTTATATCAAACATATTTATTATATATACTATGTACTAGTATATATTGTGTACTAGTATAATAAATTTGTAATAGTCTGAATGTTTGTATCTCCCTCCAGATTCTTAGGTTGAAATCCTAACCCCAATTTGATATTGTGGTAGGGGGCTTTGGTAGGTGATTAGGTAGTGAGGACAGAGCCATTATGAATGGGATTGGTAGCCTTGTAAAAGAGATCTGGAGAGCTCCCTCATCTTCTGCCATGTGAGGGCATAGCGAGAGGGTAGCCATGTATGAATCAGAAAATGGGCTCTCACCAGATACCAAATATGTCAACACCTTGATCTTCCTAGCCTCCAGAAGAATGAGAAATAAATTTCTGTTGTTTGTAAGCCATATCTCTATGGCATTCTGTTATAGCAGCCCAAATGGACCAAGGCATACATGTTTATGTGTATGTGTGTGTATACTCTATACATATATATTTTTTCTTCCACTGTACCATAATTAGTTGTCTAAAAACAACTGAGACAGAAACCCAAGGAGTCCATAACATCATTTATCTACTCCAATATCTAAATATTAAAGAGACTACATTATAATTGAATGATCATTTGGACTATCTTATAGAGATGGAGGGGCACATTTGTAAAAATAGATCAGTGCAATTTTAAATCCTTGCACATTCTTAATCCTTGCTAACTCCACACTTTGTTATAATTTTACATTAGTGTCTGTTTTGGAAGAAAACATATTTATTTTCATGTCAAGAAGTTATCATTACTATTCAGCTGTCACTGGAAAATATTTGCTGAAAAATGAAGACTTTTATATTTTTCATGGAATAAGAAGTCCAAGAATTGGGTATCTAGGGATGATATTTCCTAATTCCAGCGAGTTCCTTCTCACTTTCTGTTCAGCAATCTTTCTCATATGTGTGTGGTTTGTAATGAATGGCAGGGGGGCTCAACCACGGCTGTCTGTGCTTCAAGCAGGAAAAGGAAAACAGAAGGCAGAAGGCATGTACCCTTCCAAACTGCCCTTTTCATGAATGTTCCACTGAAAATTTTTTTTCTTTGACTGGCAATGTGTCTCATGACCACTGATATAGATAAAGGAAATAAGGAAATGTAAAAGTTTGGCCGGGAAGCTTTGCCATATTTAATGAAGTAAGAATTCTTTCAGCCAGGGAGAAAAGTTAGGTATCTTTAGGCAGTTGGCAATTTGTAGCTAGCAATCTCTGCCATAGCTATTGTTAGTACTTTTTGACTTTTCAGTGCAAGATAAGCATTATGGAAATCACAATTTTTAAAATCTCTGCAATCATCATTGACTAAATTAGAAAAACATAGTAGGTAGAAGTGG
Organism: Micronycteris hirsuta; assembly: GCA_004026765.1. Taxonomy (NCBI): domain Eukaryota; kingdom Metazoa; phylum Chordata; class Mammalia; order Chiroptera; family Phyllostomidae; genus Micronycteris; species Micronycteris hirsuta. The sequence continues at coordinate 42,458 of PVJI01013184.1, read as the reverse complement.
ATTGGTTAAAAATAATAGAATAAAGGCAACAAGAATTTTAAAGGCAGGTAGCAATGGATGTTTTATCTGAAGGTAGTTAGAAGCAGCATACTACTACCTTGAGAGAAAGGAGAATAATACCATTCAAGTTACAGGATTTTCAGTAAAGTGATAGTCAGCAGTCTCACAAGAGTAAAAATGAAGCTCACCAACAAATTTTGAACAAAGGTAGAAGCAGCTGTCTCAGAAGCTATCAATATCCTGCCACTGGAAGTGATGAGGGTTGGCTAACGACCAGCTGAAATGGAATTCAAGCCTCAGAGGTATTAAGATAATCATTGTTATCCTACTCTCAACTTAAGAGTCTTTGATTTCTGAGAAAGAGGACACAAGAGGCTAATCAGCCAAGTATGTAAGTTAAAACACAGTAGCCTTTGCCTTTAACCTTTTAACCAAATTAATAAAATTATCTTCTCTTTAATTGCTCATCAAATAATCTAAAATAATCTAATTAAACTGTATAAATCATGAGGCACAATGCTTCTAGCTACAGAAATATTCCTTATGACTATACTTTATGGCTAACTTGTATAAAAGCTATCTCAAGATAAGTTAAATTATAAAGGGATTTACTCATATAGTTTAAGTTTCAGAGAAATAACACCTTTAGGCATGGCTTGATGAAGTCTCTGGTCCACTCTGTTTCGTTTTTTCTTCAAATTGGTGTCTTTCAGGGTGACAAACTAATGGCCTAGCCATAGACTACACCATTAGGAGAGGACAGGCATCCCATTCCAGAATTCTTTTTATAAATACCATAGCTTTTGTGATGACTGGCTAACCTTAAACTATCTCAGTGGCCAGAAAAATGCTATGCACTGATTGAATTGGTTGTAGATTGCCAGAACCGTTTGCTTTGTGAATTGCCCTAATAGTATTTGTAGTAAGAAACTTGAGATTATCCCAAAAGATGTGGATTACTCAAGGTCCACCCGATCCCACCCAAGTCTCACAGCGGCTTCATGATGGAGAATTTTTGGAATGATTGTTGAGGGGATAACCACAATATTGATTGCTGAAGTGAAAAAACACTCCAAACGGTTTGAAATATATAGGAAAAGACATGACTTTATGGTTTCAACTTCAGAGGTTATAAAAGATACCAAAGCTCAGAAATTGGAACTGTCAGTTCTACAAATGGAGTTGCCAACCACCTTATAATTACAACATTCACAAAACTTTTATTTTCAATGATAGAGGTAACTGACACATTTATTGAGTGTTGGTGAATAGAGGTTACAAATTCCATTGTGCCTTCAAAATAAGTTATAAAGTTACCAAAGACAGTCTAAGATTGCACACCTTGGAAAAAATAGATTCAACTGTCCACTTCTATGGCCACAATGGCTGTCAAATGAGCTACTGAAAAAATGTGTTTTTTTGGACCAGGAATAATCCTCGGATAAAGCTTTATTAATCCTTAAAGATAGATATCTTCTTTGGGATTTCTGTCAGTACAGACCATCAGCTTAATCTAAAATGACTGATTTTAACTGACACATGCTTTCAATACCCTCGGTCTTTTCCACATATCTTGAAGAAATAACTACCATCATTTCTCACTCTATCTTTCTTGGGTCTCACACAAATTGCTGCCAAATGACAAAAGAGAAATAACAGGAACTCAATCATCTTTGTGTTGAATACGTGTTTTATATAAATTGGTTTTGGAGAATGAATTATTATACCAATTCCAGTAAAAGCACAGAAAATTTAACTTTCATTATCAAATGGCAGAAAGCCATAAATTGTGTACTATGATGAAAAGGTTATTAGAGGGGTTTTCAATATACATCTCTGTTAGACTAGTGGTTTGAAATTTACAAACACTAATATATAACTATAAAAATATAGTTATATTACCTCTGAGTATTATTTGCACTTTTCCCAATAGTTAAAATAGTTATGTAAGTGATTATGCATATACATATATGTGCTACATACACATATATGTTTCAGATATTACATGTAAAAGATTTGATGTAGTAGAAAAGGCAAGGAAGCTCTAGATTAGATCTTAGTTCTAGCATTTAATGCCAGGTGAACTTGAATATAAGTCATTATGAAATCTTAGGCTTCCCATGTTTAAAATGGGGCAATTCTGTGTATGCATAGTATTGCTGTGAACAACAATGAGATAAATCCTAAAACATGATAGTTAGTAATATTCAGCATATTAATTCTATTCAGCATAACTTAAAGGGTTATTTTGAGAATAGAAGAAGCTATAGCAGTAGGAATATCATAAAGATAACTGTATTAGTATTGCTTTATAACTATTATCAAACTCAGTGGTATTCGCTACAATGGAAGGTGAATCTATCTGGAAAATGTAGTTTTAGAATTCATGTATGGTTTTGCAATATACTGAAACTGGAGAGAAGAAATCTTCCGTATTGATTTTTTACATTTTTAATTTTTTCAATTTTTTTGAGGCTCAAAGTCACTTGGAAACATAAGAGCACACATTTACATCATAAACAAAAGCATGAAGAGAAGTGAAAGAAAATATGTACACATTATACTCATATACCTAGTTTTAGTTTAACATGAAAGGAGATACTCATTTCTGGCTACAGGGGTGGGGCTTAGAGAGGTTTAAGAGAGGAAAGAGGGCAGAAGGAAGAGGGCGGCGAGATAGGTGGGAGCAGAGTTCACTTCCCTGTGCCCACTGGTGAAACACCTAGCTGATCTTCTGAGGAACAGAGCAAACAGCCAACAGTATTCCAGCATATATGAAGATTGGAGACCAAAACTATAGGGGACATTGAATGATTGGATGGTAAGGAGAGTGCTTTGGGACAATAATGTCCCTGGAACCAGCCCCAAGCCTGGCGCCTGCAGGTCTGCTGCAAAATTCTTGGGAGAAAGCCAGACTGGGCTGTGTGAGAGGCCAGGTGCTTGTTTGGACCGGAGGGCTTAAATAGGAAGAATTTGATGAGGGGAACACAGGTACAAAAAATGGCAATGAATTAGTACCTATCAATAATAACCTTAAACGTAAATGGATTAAATGCTCCAATCAAAAGACAAGGAATAGCCGAATGGATAAGAAAACATGACCCACACATATGCTGCTTACAAGAAACCCACCTCAGGACAAAAGACCTACACAGACTGAAAGTAAAGGGCTGGAAACAAAATTTCCAAGCAAATGAACAGGAAAAAAGAGCCGGGGTAGCAATACACATATCAAACAAAATAGACTTCAAAAAAAAAAAAGGGCCATAAAGAGAGACCCAGAAGGACATTTCATAATACTCAAGGGAAGAATCCACTAAGAAGACATAAACATTGTAAATATAAATGCACCCAACATAGGAGCACCGGAATACATAAAGAAAATATTGGAGGACTTCAAGAAGGATATAATTGTGTTGACAGCAACACAATTATAGTAGGGAATTTTAACATCCCACTGTCAAAAATGGACAGATCTTCCAAACAAAATATCAACAAAGATATTATGGCATTGAACAATGCCCTAGATGAAATGGACTTAACTGATATATGTAGAGAGACTTTCACCCCAAAGAAACTAAACAGACATTCTTTTCAAATGCACATGGAACATTTTCAAAGATAGACCATATGATAGGACACGAAACAAGCCTCAACAAATTCAAGAAAATAGAAATCATATCAAGTATTTTCTCTGACCACAAGAGACTGAAATTAGAAACCAACCCCAAGGAAAAATTCCCCAAACACTCAAACTTATGGAGATTGAATAGCATGTTATTAAACAATGAATGGGTCAAGAATGAGATCAAAGAAAAAATCAAAAAGTTTCTCAAAACAAATGAAAATGACCTCACAACAATCCAAAACTTATGGGACACAGCAAAGGCAGTCCTGAGAGGGAAGTTCATAGCAACACAGGCCTACCTAAAAAAGAGAAATATTTCAAACAAGCAACCTAACCCTATGTCTACAAGAACTCGAGGAACAACAACAAAGACAACTCAGAGCAAGTAGAAGGAAGGAAATAACCAAGATCAGAGCAGAATTGACATAGAGACTAAAAGCACAATTCTAAGGATCAATGAATCCAGGAGCTGATTCTTTGAAAAGATAAACAAAATTGACAAGCCTTTAAGTAGGCTCATCAAGAAAAAAAGAGAGAGGATCCAAATTAACACAATCAAAAACGAAAGAGGAGATATTACAATTGACGCCACAGAAATACAAAGGATTGTAAGAAACTACTACGAAGAATTGTATGCCAAGAAATATGAAACATAGGTGAAATGGACAAATTTCTACAAAAATATAATCTTCCAAAACTCAATGAAGAAGAAGCAGAAAGCCTGAACAGACCAATAACAGCAAATGAAATTGAAGCAATAATAAAAAAAACTCCCGGCACACAAAAGCCCTGTACCAGATGGTTTCACAGGAGAATACTACAAAGCATTTAAGGAAGAACTAACACCTATTCTTCACAGACTATTCCAAGAAATTCAAAATGATGGAAGACTCACAAACTCTTTTTATGAAGCAGCATCGTCCTAATCTCAAAACCAGATAAAGATGCAACAAAGAAAGAAAACTTCAAGCCAATATCACTGATGAACATAGATGCTAAAATCCTCAACAAAGTACTGGCAAACCACATCCAGCAATACATTAAAAAGATCATACACCATGACCAAGTGGGATTCATCCCAGGGATGAAAGGATGGTACAATATTTGCAAATCAATAAACGTAATACATCACATAAATAAAAGCAAAGACAAAAATCACAATATCATATCAATAGATGTGGAGAAAGCATTTGATAGGGTACAGCACCCATTTATGATAAAAACACTCAGCAAAGTGAGAATAGAGGGAGCATTCCTCAACATAATAAAGGCCATGTATGAGAGACCTACAGCCAACATCATACTCAATGGGCAAAAACTAAAATCTTTCCCATTAAGATCAGGAACAAAACAAGGCTGTCCACTATCACCACTTCTATTCAACATAGTATTGGAAGTTTTAGCCACAGCAATCAGACAAGAAAAGGAAATAAAAGGCATCCAAATTGGAAAGGAGGAAGCAAAACTGTCATTTGCAGACGACATGATAGTGTACTTAGAAAATCCTATAGATTCTGCCAAAAAACTACTCGATCTAATAAATGAATTTGGAAAAATAGCAGGATGCAAAGTCAATATCCAGAAATCAAAGGCAATTTTGTAGACCAACAATGAAACATCAAAAGCAGAAATTAGGAAAAAAAAACCATTTGATATAGCAACAAAAAAATAAAATACCTAGGAATAAACCTCACCAAGGAGGTAAAAGACCTGTACTCAGAAAACTACACAATACTGAAGAAAGAAATCATGGAAGACACAAACAAATGGAAACATATACCATGCTCATGGATCAGAAGAATCAACATCATCAAAATGTCCATACTACTCAAAGCAATTTATAGATTCAGTACAATACCTAATAAAGTGCCAATGGCATATTTCACAGATATAGAACAAACACTTCAATATTTTATATGGATCTATAAACAACCCCAAATATTTGCTGCAATTTTGAGAAAGAAGAGCAAAGTAGGAGGGATCACAATACCTGATATCAAACTGTATTACAAGGCCACTGTAATCAAAACAGCTTGGTACTGGCATAAAAACAGATAGATAGACCAATGGAACAAAATAGAGAACCTGAAAATAAACCCAAGTCTCTATGGCCAATTAATCTTTGACAAAGGGGGCAGCAGCATAAAAAGGAGTAAAAATAGCCTCTTCAACAAATGGTGTTGGGAAGTCTGGACAGCTATATGCAAAATAATGAAACTCAAACTCCAACTTACACCATATACAAAAATAAATTCAAGGTGGATAAAAGACTTAAATATAAGGCGTGACACAGTAAAAGTCCTAGAGGAAAACATCTGAAGGAAAATCTCAGACATTCCACGCAGCAACATCTTCACTGATATGTCCCCAGAGCAAGAGCTATAAAGGAAAGAATAAACAAATGGAACCTCATCAAACTAAAAAGCTTCTGCATGGCTAAAGAAAACAGTATTAAAATAAGAAGAGAACAAACCATATGGGAAAACATATTTGCCAATGATACCTCAGACAAGGGTTTTATCTCCAAAATATATAAAGAACTCATACGACTCCACTCCAAGAAGACAAAAAACCCAATTAAAAAATGGGCAAAAGACTTGACTGGACACTTCTCCAAGGAGGACATACAGAGGGCCCGGAGACATATGAAAAGATGCTCAGCATCACTAGCCATCAGAGAGATGCAAATTAAAAGCACAATGAGGTTACACCTCACACTGGTCAGAATGGCCATCATCAACAAAACAACAGATAAGTGTTGGAGAGGATGTGGAGAAAAGGGAACCCTACTGCACTGTTGGTGGGAATGCAGACTGGTGAAGCCACTGTGGAAAATAGTATGGAATTTCCTTAAAAAACTAAAAATGGAATTGCCTTTTGACCTGGCAATTCCACTGCTGGGATAATATCCTAAGAACTCTGAAACACCAATCCAAAGAACCTATGCACTCCAATGTTCATAGCAGCACAATTTACAATAGCCAAGTGCTGGAAACAACCTAAGTGCCCATCAGTAAATGAGTGGATCAAGAAACCATGGTACATTTACACAATGGAATTCTACACAGCAGAGAGAAAGAAGGAGCTTATACCCTTTGCAACAGCATGGATGGAACTGGAGAGCATTATGCTAAGCGAAATAAGCCAGGCAGTGAGGGACAATTACCATATGATCTCACCTTTAACTGGAATATTATCAACAAAAGAAAAAAAGCAAGCAAAATATAGCCAGAGACACTGAAATTAAGAACAATCTAGCAATAGCCAGAGGCAGGAGGGAGTGGACTGTGGGGAGAAGGGTTTTCAGGAACTACTATAAAGGACACATGGACAAAACCCAGGGGGAGGGTGGAAGCAAGGGAGGGAGGTGGATTTGGATAGTGTCGGGGGAAGGAGAGGGGAGAAAATGTAGACAACTGTAATTGAAAAATAGTAAAGTAACTTAAAAATTTAAAAATTAATTTGGAGATTAAAATGATTTTAATGTACTTTGACTGGGCACAGATTTGAAGCAGCTTTAGCTTTTTACCTCAAGTTATCAATAACAATTAATAGACAATAAAAAAAATAGAGGGAAGATTATTTAGTGCAGAGCTCTTTAAAAAAAAACTTTTTTTTGTCCATCTCCGTCCTCACCACCACCAGGCACCAATCACCCAGTAGAGAGGAAGGAATCTCCTAGATGGGAGAGTCTGTGAATAGACGTATTATTTGCTTCAGATACTGTCTGGAGCTCTGTAAAAATGACGAGACAAGAAAATATGCTGCAAATGAAAGAACAGAGCAAAACTCCAGTAAAAGAACTTCACAAAATGGAGATAAGCAATCTACCACATGCAGAGTTCAAAACACTGGTTACAGGACGTTCAATAATCTCGATGAGAACTTTAACACAGAGATAAAATGTAAAAATGGAGATAGGAAACAAAAAATAACTACTAAGAAATGAAGAATATAATATTTAAATGAAGTATATATTAGAAGAAATCAATGGATTACATGAAGCAGAGGATTAAATCAGCAAGTCACAAGGGAGCAGAAAACACCTAGTCAGAAGAGCAAAAAAAAGAGATTAGTTTAAGGAACCTCAGGGATAATATCAAGTATGACATTTGAATCATATAGGTACCAGAATGGAATTGAAAACCTATTTGTAAATTAATAACAGAAAACTTCCTGAACCCGGTAAAGGAATTAAACATACAAGTCAGGAAGCACAGAGAATTTCAAACAAGATGAACCCAAGGAGGTCCACACCAAGACACATTGTAATTAAAATGCAAAAGCTTAAAGATAAAGAATCTTAAAAGCAACAAGAGAAGCAGCTAGTTACCTACAAAGAAGCTCCCATAAGCTTGTCAGCTGGTTCTCAACAGGAACTTTGCAGGCCAGATGGGATTGTCAAAAAAATATTCAAAATGTTGAAAGGCAAGGAACTACAATCAAGATTACTCTACGCAGCAAGGCTATTATTTAGAATTAGAGGGTAGATAAGGAGCTTCCCAGACAAGAAAAAGCCAAAGGAGTTCATCACCACAAAGCTGGTATTACATGAAATGTTAAAGGGACTTCTTTAAGATGAAGAAAGAAAAGATAAAAAATATGAGTAAGAAAATGGTAATAACTATATATCTATCAATAATTACATATAAATGGATTAAATATTCTAATCCAAGGACATAGGCTGGCTGAATGGATAAGAAAGCAAGACCCATCCATATGCTGTCTCCAAGAGGCCCACTTCAAATTGCCAATTTTAAAAATAGTTATGAGGATGTGAAGTACAGAAAAGGGAGTATAGTCAATAATGTGATGACTGTGTATGGTGTCAGATGGGTGTTGGCTTATTGGAGTGATTGCTTTGTGAATTGTGTGCTGTTCACTTGAAACTGGTATAGTATTTCATGCCAACTTTAATAAAAATATAAATTATTTTAAAATAATTTTTTTAAAACATTATAAAAACGTCTATTTTTAAAAACGTTATAAGTGAGGGAGTAACTTGGACAGTGTCATGCATTTAGGAATAGTGGTTGGATTTCACATTGGCCTTGAATAAGAAAATAAGGAAGCTATGAAACAAACAATAAAACAAAACAAAGAAATGGGAAAAAAAAAGTGAAACTGGATAGGATATCCATAATGGGAGGAATAAGGAAGATGGTAGACATTTCTCCTTAGAGATGTGAACAAGTGAAGAAATGAGTTAAGACAGGGTTTAGGCAGAAGAATCCTAAGAAAAATAATGTCCAGTATTTTTTAGACTCCATTTCTATTTTGAATACTGAGTTTTCCCTCATTAACTCTTAACCATTGAGTATCTATACATATAATGGCCTTGTATTATTGGCTACTTGGAGAATGAAGGAGAAGGCTTTGTGGGGACTAGTGACCAAAAAGAGGAAAGCAACTCTTAGCAGCTCTGTACCAGCACAGAGCATGACTGCAGTTCCTTGGAAGTCATGGAAAAGCTTGGAATTTTGAATGTACCTCAATATGTGGGACATGAACATGATTTATTTGAGATATTTATGAAAACAAACCAGAAGACTAGAAGATTTTGGGAAAAACAAATTAAATGTATTTTCCCCTTATAATTCTACTTTAAATTGATTTTATTCCTTTTGGAAGATTAGGAAAAGGGATTTATAAATAGCATACCTAAGAGGATAAAATTATGTATTTATGAGAGAGGTCTTGAAACTTGTTACCCATTTATACTGCCCTGTGTAACTGAAACCATACTTAAAGTAGATTGTCTCCATTCATACATTAGGAAGGTTCGGCTAACAGGGATATAGCTCATGATAACAGTGAACAGAACTGTGCATGGAGACAATATCCCACAGGCTAGATAAAATATGCAAACATGATATTTTCTCTGTATAGTGTTTTAAAATACTAAAAATATTACTTTCTAATATTTAAAGACTGGGAGATTTCACAGAATAATCTAAAATTTTGGCCTTTTCTGAAAAACAGTGAACACTACTAAAAGCGGTTCAAATTCTCAGAGCACAGCAATCAGGTGGGGCTGATGAGCCAGCCACCATCCACCCTCCATGGGGCATGATTTCCCAAATTCTCTGCAGTGCAATCCACTCATTTGTGCCCCTGGTTTGTCTCCAATTCAACCCTGTAGGTATTTAAGTTATTTTAAAGAAAAGAGCTCTCTCTCTTTCTGTTTAGCTCAATGTCTGAGCAGACTATTTTGGTCATGGAAGTGTTGCTCTCTTCTGTGGCATGTTAGGCACCAGGAAATGGCTGGGGAAGCCAATAGTGACCCAGTGACAACAGAATGTCTGGTATATGACATTACAAGTTTACAGGCTTGGAGGAGCAGAGCAGAAGCTGGGAAAAAGAAGATGGGATTCCAGAGATAAAGTAGAAGAAACAAGTTGTAGAATTCTCTGCAGGCGAGAATAGTTGGGGGATTTAAATAAATGATACCTAACCTTAAATTTTAAGTTATTTTCTGTGCTTCACTAGAGATATGATGCTTTACTTTGTTGTAAACCTTATATAAATTCCCTGTGCACATAGTCTCAGGTTGTTGGGCCTTGGGAAATTAAGGAATGGAATGCTTAACTTTGATGAGACAATCAATGTAAATGTAGGAGGCACAGAGGACAAAGTGAGAATCTGCAGTATTGCAGTATCTGCAGAGGAAGGAAGTAGAGATGACCAGGGTCTGCTCCCACCTCGCCCGTTCTGTATATTGGGATATAAATCGGGCTCCCTGCATTCTTTGAAGTGGTGACTCCAGATTATTTTCCTTTAAATACAATGTAAGTTCTGAAAGCCAGAGGGAACACAGATATCCAAGAGTCTGACAAACGAGTTACACTGGTTAAAACATTCTGTTTAAACCTAAAACATGAGGGGGCTTCTTTATTTTCAGAGCTTGTTTAAAAAGTTGTTCTTTTCCAATCTTACCAGCAAGCATTTTGTCAGGAATGATTTCTGTTGAGATGGCAAATGTAAGCAGCAATCATTCTGACTGAGTACTTTAAGGTAAAAGCAAAACATGGTAGACTCATATCTAATGAGAAAATGCAACTGTAAAGTAAGGACATAAAAAAAAATCACATACATTTAAAATGATCCTTGAAAAGTTCCTTCACTGCCCTTAAGTCATCACGGTGGGGTTACTTTCATTTAATCTGTAGCCCACACCCTGGGGAGATGGATGACAAGAGTGATAAAGGGATCTTGTCTGACTCCTCCGACCCACTCCTGCCCCGTCAGTGCGAGCGCACAGGATGAGAACTCGAGTGCGGGTCAGTGCCACGCTACCAGACACCCAATACTTAATTTTCAGAATTCTATGGTAGTATGATCTCTGGTACTATTTTAAAGTGCTCTTTAGTTTTGATATTTTTTCATCATACTGTTTCTAAAATTTAAATTAGAGAGCAATTCTGTAACGCATTTTATAAACATGATTTTCTTTACTACCTCATTGTTTTGGATAACCATAAACATTTTTCGAAGGGGCATGCTGTGTCATATCTAAATATGGAACAACTGATATTGTAGTCCTTAATGCAATGGTTACCCTTTGTATGTGGGATGTGTTAATGTGTTTATAACAATGTGATGAAACATACTTATGGCCTCAATTTTGTTTTTAAACTTACGTTTAAAGGAGGCCAAATCCATCCAAAGGAGAATCAATCAACCCAGTTGCTGCCTACACATTACTATACATCTCTTCGCAGTGTGTGAGATACTAGTAATTCTCCTGCCTTTAAACCAAACAAGACAGCTGTTTTCCCACACTTTTAAACAGTGTTGAGCAAAAGATGGAGAAAGGCATGTAGCTGTTAAAGTTTTATGACTTAAAAACATTAAGTTTGACCTGATTCTAAGACCTGTAACTTCCTCTCACATTTTCTTCTCTCATATGTTTAGGATTTTTTCTTCTTATAATTTATACATAATTCTTATCTATGGCCTTGTTAACATAAAATAAATCATGAAACTATCTAGCATTTAGCTAAAACATTATTGTTTTCTTTGGGATCCTGAAACAAAACTTTTTGAAGAATTTATAAATATTTTGAATAGAGCTAAGCTCAACACATCTGTTTTTGTTTAGTGACAACTTTTAAGGTGTGGTTGGGGACAGGATTCATCCATCTTTGGGTTCACTCGACTTTGTCAAACTACAGCTTAAATACCAATCTGTCTGTGTTTCTATAAAATTTTTGTAATGTCAGCTTGACTCTGGGAAAAGATTTCCCCCACAGATTATACAATACTTTACCACTGCTGGTCCAGAAAAGATTGAACACTATTGTAAAGTATATATCTGGAGTGCATTTCTTTTTAAAGGAAAAACTAGGATAGAATCAACCCAAAATAAACTTAATTTGTTAAAATATTTTATTCTCAAGGGTAAGACAAATTTAGTCTGAGCATATAGTGTAGCTGAATACTGTATAAAAAAGTAATCTAAATAAACAGATGATTTTCATTTGTCACACTATTATATGCCAATTTTTTTTTGAAAATCTATGACAACTATTGAACATTGAATGTGTGGTCCCAAGGAATATCACAATAAACTGACCAGGTTGTTTCTGTTCACTTGGAAGATTTATGTGACATGTGCAAAAAGCCATGATAACTCAGTGAATAACTTTGCCACCTGCTTACTGAGTATGTGCAATCCTTTATCCATGCAACAAATCCTTTAAATGATTGTATTTGCATTTCAGTCCAGAAATCATCAAATATGGATGTACACTGCATATTATTTTGGCCATCTCAGAATAAGGAATTTTAGAAAAAGTTGAGTTTATACATTATGGTGCCAATGAAGGTACTTGAGCTAAAAAGAAGCTATAGTAGCATATGTTTACATCTATATATTACTGAATTATAGAAGAAGCCAGAGCTATTCAATATAATCTATTCTCTTTACACTTAACTCCAAATGAGCAATTTATTGGGCTCCATAGAAAGTACAAAATTAGTATCAACACTTCATTCCTTTGTATTGCTGAGTAGTATTCTTTTTTTCAGGTATATCACAATTATTTACCATTGATATTTGGGTTGATGGACATTTGGGTTGTTTCTGGTGCTGAATGAATGAAGCCAGTCAAAAAGAGAACACACTGAATGATTCTATCTACATAAAATTCTAGAAAATACAAATAACTCTAGAATGACACAAAGCAGATCCATGGCTGTCTGGAGATAAGGGTGGGAGGAAGGAGAGAGAGAAGGATTACTAAGGCACACAAAGAACTTTGTGGGGTGATGTGTTCATTTTTTTATTATAGTGATAGATTGACAGATGTCAATCTATCAGGTTGTAAAATTTAAATATGTATGTTTACTGAACAGTAATTATACTTCAATAAAGTTGTGGGTGTTTTTTAAAAAGTACAAAATGATATTACTCAGTATGCTCTATACTGCTATCTATACTTTATGCATAATTAAAGTAGACTGCTTTTAACCTTGTGTTCCTGAGTTCTTTTGGATTCTAATCAGAATTGTGGGCGTTTTAATATATTACCTTTCTTAAAAATAGATTTTATTTATTATTTTTAGAAAGAGGGGGAGGGAGGGAGGAAGAGCAACATCAACCAGTTGCCTCTGGCACATACCCCAACCAGGGACCAAACCCACAACCCTGGCACATGCCTGACTGGGAATGAACCTGCAACCATTTGCTTTGTGGGAAGATGCCCAACCAACTGAGCCACACTGGTCAGGGCTCAATGTATTATCTTCATTGCAGCTAATGCCCCCATATTTTATGTAACTATTGTGCCCCTAATTTTTTTTAATACTTTTTCTTTAGTGACAAGGAATACATGGTATAATAAAAATGACTGAAAGCTGATCATCAAGTAAAACAAGCCAAAATGCATGGTCTCCTTTGCAGTGGGTTATGTAACTCGGATTGGGAAAGGATTTCTTAGCCAGGGCATTTGTTCCCATTCTATTATGAATATCTTGGCTATTGCTGAGCAAGAAAGTGGTACTGGAAGGATGGCATAGAACTACCAGATCAGCCTTGGAGGGCTCAGACTTACCTACTGAGATACTCATTTGAAATTTATTTGTGGTTGATTTCACCTAGAAAGCTGGGAAATTTTTCTACTCTGGTAAACTCTTGCATTGTATAAGTTTCACTTCCCTTTCTCTCTCTCACCCACACACTCCCCCAAAACACACACATCACATATACTCACACACAACAATGTACACACACAGCATTTCCTTTTACATTATAAAGTTATCCTTCCAAATTATTTCACCATTGTTAGTTTAGCTTATGAATCTGAATGCATAAATTTAAAATGGTGAGAAGGGCGTTTATGTTAAAACCATTAATATGAAATGTTGTGAACAGACATTTCTTTGGGCAAGAGGAAATGAACCAGTTTATGATTGCGTTTGAAGTTTATATCATTTCCAGGGATATGGAGACTCTTTGATGAGCAGAAACTGATTTGACTGTAGGTTTCCTTGTCAGTTCCTCACATTCATGATTTATGCAGCTTCATTCTGACAGCAGAATATTAGCTCACTCTGCTGTCTGCTTCCCCACAGTGCGCCCTCCACACTCTGTCGTAGTGGGAGAGAGCTGGTTTGCTTCGTGGTGAGCTGGCCTCACCCCCCAGGAGGGTGAGGAATCTGATATGGGGAAGGCTAGTCAGGACAGAAGTGTTTCTCTTTATTTCAGTAGTCAGTGGCAAAATTTTAGGTAGAGACTTTTATCCATATAGAGATGAGGTAGATTTTTCTTTGCTTTATCTGTTTAAGAGGGAAAAGCTAAGCAGTTTTATGATCATTTCCTTGCTAATTAAAATTTAGGGTAAAGTTATTTCCCCCCTTATCGAGGCCAGTGGGAACATGTATGGCAGGGAATTTTTGGCTCAAAGCCCAGTGAAAGATGTAGTGCAGAAATACTTTCCAGCACTGGGGGGTGGGCATTTGATGGCCAGTAGACAAACACTGGAACACTATCTTGATCTCAAATTGAAATGCTTGAGAAGGTAAAAGTTTTTAACCCTGAATAATGTGCCATTATTCACACATTTGGGAAGATTACAAATGGCTCAGTGTCACCAGGAGCTAGGAATGTCTATGAAGAAAAAATGCATTATTTGTGAGGAATGATTTTCACACACTTTATGATTTCTGGGAAGTTTGATTGTTTTGATAAATTTGACATCAGTTTATAAGAACTATGCACAAAATAAGTAAGTAAACAAGGATTTTAGCTTTCTTTGAAAGCTTTATAATGTAGGGTGTCTGTCACTTCTTGGATCCCTTCCATTCCGTTGTTGGACAACATGAAGAGTCTGGGTTTGGAGCCTTAGCAAAAAGAGACTAATTATTGATTCAAGAAAATTCACTCAGTACAGGTCATTACTCCATATGTAATGATACATATTTTCCTACCTAAGCCTCTCTAGTAGAGGCTGGGTATGTGAAGGAATGGAAATTTTTAGGAATCTGGGTACTTAATCTGAAAAAAAATTAGTTATGACTACACAATCTTTAGAAATGATGTATTATGTTAATTTTTTGACAATTTTGCAATTTTATACCTCTCAGTTGGCTTTTAATTAACAATAACAAAACAAGAAAAACAATTGTCTTACTTGTTTCATTGATTTTCTTATTATAATTATTCAATCTCTCACTTTGTGTATTATATATGTGCTTCTCCATATTGCACATATAGTTATGCATATCTATAATCTCTAGTCTGTAGCAAAAATACACTTTTTAATGTGAGAAAGTTGGATTTTGTTTACTTTGTACAGATTTTATTTTAAAAGTAATGGCAAGGCACTACCGGGCTTTGAGAAGTGCTGTGCCATCAGCCATGTGCTGAATATGGATTAGGGGAGAGAAGCAAAGACACCAGCTAGGAGGCTGCTGCTGAAATCTCAGTAAGAAAAGTCGTGGCCTGGATGGAAGGGTGCACTTCAGATGGAGAGAAACAAGCAAGCTGTGTTCTCAGTATGATGTCAATCTGACTTGCTGGTAAATGGATGTGTAATGTAAAGGAGAGTGAGGAGTCCTAGGTAATTTCTTGGATTTTTATCTAAGTAATTTCCTAGGTAGGATTGCCATTTACTGAGATGGGCAAGACTAGGAAGAAATGGCTTATGGATTGGAAAGAAAGAAACTTGTTTTTGCTATATTATATTTTAGGTGCCTACTTTATATTTTTAATGATCGTCATTAAATGGCCCCTAGATTTTTAAGTACAGTCTTCTGTGTAGAGTGTGAAAATTAATAAAGGAGACCTCAATCAAGATCGGAGTTGGGAGGGCCTACAGAGGGTGCTTTCGTGCCCCGTCACTCATCGTGGTTCCCAAACAGGAACAGACATGCTCTGCATCTCCAATAGGAAGATGTTTTTGATTCTCCTCCCCAGACAACAGCCTCATCAGTAAGAAAGTATCACAATCCAGTCAAAAAAAATCACCACAGTTTGAACTCTCAGTTTCTATTGATGGACTAACTTGCTTACAACAGTCTTTCCAACTTTCTTTTTCCTCTAGGAAAGAACATTCCTCTTCTTTGTTCTCCAGACTCGCCAATGGTTTTGTCACAGCTTGTGTGTCCAAAATTGCAATTCTCTGCTATTCCCAAATAAACTCATTTTCGCTGTATAATAACTAACTTTTATTTTAAGGCCAACAAGAGTCAGGGACCTAAGTTATGAGTTTACTTCTACATTTACATTTTACTTGAAGTCATGCTAGGGTGAAGTATGTGAAACAGAGAAGAAAAAGAATACAAGATCGAGCTCTCGGCCACTATAATATTTAGGTTGGGAAAAAGAGTCAACAAAGAAGACAGAGAAAGAACACTCCATGTGCCAGAAAATAAACCAGAGAGTGCAGTTTTCCAAAAGCTAAGAGACAAGAAATTTCGATGAAGCAAGTAACGATCAACAGTGAAAGTGTTATTTGACTAAGAGTGAATTATGTGAGAAATATGAGGCTATAAAAACATTTATCTAATCTTGCAAGATGGAGGTTATTGTTAGCCAGGAGAGACGATTGGCACAGTAGGAATCGCAGTCTGTCTGAGGCAGGTTCAAGAGAGCGTGGGAGAGGTAGAAATATGCTAATTTAGAAAAGAAGAGGAACAGACAAATGAGGCCCATCAAGGAAAAGTAATGTGTGGCCAAATGAAGGATTTCTGAGATGAGAGATAATTCAGCTTGTTTGTCTGCTTATGGCACGATCCAATGGAGAGGAGGCAACGGATTTGGACAGGAGCGGGGTCGGGGGTTGGTTTGCAGGAGAGAAGTCACCGGGTGCATGCGCAGTTGGTGTTGGGGATCTGGAGGCATTCTTGTCTTACCGTTTCCATTTTCTTAACTAATTAATTAAAAGGTGATATTTTCAGCCAAAGGGAGAAAGCGGGGGTGTTGGAGTTCAGAAGAGAGTATGAAATAATCTGATCAGGAAAAGGGAAATTGAGTTATTACAGAAATGTGTTCATGGTAAAGCTGTTAGGTATGGTAGCAGATCTTGGCACTTGAGAATTTAATTGTCAGGGTTTGAAGGATTTTAGGATGTATTAGATGGTATTTGTCATTTTGCAAAGGTATGAATTTGTGTCACATGGAAAAAAAATGAAAATATATCACCTAGGTAGAAAATGAAACTTCATAATAATTCTTTAAGGAAATTCAAAAAGAAAAATTAACAATAAAATCAAACTTATTTTCTTTTCATATTACCCCTAAAAATATGATGTTGAGGTTGAAAGTAAAGCAAATATCTGGGAGTCTAAAAGACTGGTGGTTCTTAATCCAGATAGCAGAAGTTTTAGGTTCATTAAAGAGTGCAATGTCTATTTTAGTGAAGACTTGGACCAGTGAAATGAGCAAACATACCCCAACTTTCTGTGCAAATGAGATAAAGTATGACTGGAATGTTCTAGTCAGTGCTCCAGCTAATCACATGAGGATATTCTCAAGGAACATGTGGCTTAACTGAACTGCGAATTGAGAGAAAACCAAGAGCCTGGACAAATATTTCTAGTTAGCAGAGTCACGAGGTCTTGGAATGCATCCCTCACTACATCGAGGATTTACTTCACCCTCTGGGCCACAATTTTCATGCTCCTCCTGCTTCTGGTTATATTATGGTCTTGTAAACCCTAGTGATAATCACTAAATTACTCTCTCATTACCATTCTGAATAAGAGGACAAAACAGTTTTTTTTTTTACATTATTGAATGCATTTAAATATAGCAACCAGCATTTGTTTCATGTTTTCCTTTAAAAAACAGTTTCAAACTTATGTCATATTGTCCTCAAATCAACCTTATTAAGTAAACATTATTTGTTATTATTATTAATGAAGTATAAAAAGATTTGGTGATATATCTGTGTTCATATACCTGGGGAAGAGACAAAGATAATACTAGAATCCTAGTTTTTAGATTCCAAAATTGCCCACTGGTTACTACCAAGTGGGGCTCTCCAAAATATTAATAATGACTATAAATCTAGCATTTTTTATTATGCTTTTCTTAACTAGGGGGTTTCTCAGCTAAGTTCTGTGCTTAATTCTGATGTTTACCTGCTTAAAATCTTCCTGGTATGTGTGGCAAAATAAGGTTTGTAATTTGGGGAAACTTCAAAAACAATGAATGATAAATAAATAAAAATAATCTCTGAGAGAGAATCCCTTGCAAGTCATCCAGTCCAAATACCACCTTTATGCATTACAAAACCGAGTCCCGGGAAAGTTAAGAGACTTGCTTAAGGTCATTGAACTGGTTAATAGGATTACAGCTGGGATTATATTCCTTGACAACTATCTCAATGTGTTTTTCATTGTGTTACACTGTCTCTAGAAATTTAACTGCAAAACCATCAAATCTGAAAGCTGGGAGGGACTCTAGGGGTTGAGTTCAACCCTCTCATTTCATGGAGAAAATACAGATCCAGAAAATTGGATTTTGTTGTTGCAATGTTATGTAGCGGATGTAATAGGAAGTTAGTATGGGACTGTGCCTGCCGCAGGTTTCAACTGAGGTACCGTAAGGAAAAGTATCAGATAGCAGAGCGTGTGCTGACAGCACTGTCCCCATATGCTAATTAAACATTTTTTTTAAAGATTTATTTATTTATATTTTTAGGGACAGAGGAAGGCAGGGAGACAGGGAGAGAAACATTGATGTGGAAGAGAGATATTGATCAGTTGTCTCTTGCAAACCCCAACTAGGGGCCCAGCCCACAATCCAAGCATGTGCCCTGACCGAGAATCAAACCAATGACCTTTTGGTTTGCAGGCCATGCTCAGTCCACTGAACCACACCAGCCAGGGCCCTATATGCTGCTTTTTAAAGGAAATTGTGCACAGAGAGACACACAAAACCCCCAAACATGACTCATGCACCTCTCTGCTAGAGGAAGAACATAAAAAATATCAGAGACAGTGGAAAAAGGAAGAGATTAGTAAGGAGAATTTTTTGGAGAAAGCTGGTGTTTTGCTTTGGGTTCCCAAACTTTGGGGGAAATTTTGAGACAGGCTCATTTCTTTTTTTTTTTTTAAATTAATATTTTTTGTTTAATTACAGTTATTTGCATCCTCTCACTCCCCCTTCCCTTCCCCTCCTGTTCCACCTCCCCCCCCCAGCCTCCCTCCTCCCCCTTAGTTCTGTCCATGTGTCCTCTACAGTGATTCCTGAAAACTCTTCTCCCCATTGTCCCCTCCCCCCTCTCCCCTGTCTATTGTTAGACTGTTCTTAATTTCAGTGCCTCTGGTTATGTTTTGCTTGCTTTCTGCTTTTGTTGGTTATGATCCGGTTAAAGGTGAGATCATATGGTATTTGTCCCTCACTGCCTGGCTTACTTCACTTAGCGTAATGCTCTCCAGTTCCCTCCATGCTGTTGCAAAGGGTATAAGCTCCTTCTTCCTCTCTGCTGTGTAGAATTCCATTGTGTAAATGTACCATAGTTTCTTGATCCATTCATTTGTAGATGGGCACCTAGGTTGTTTCCAGCACTTAGCTATTGTGAATTGTGCTGCTATGAACATAGGAGTGCAAAGGTTCTTTTGAATTGGTTTTTCAGGATTCTT
>PVJI01013184.1:0-22638 GCA_004026765.1 Micronycteris hirsuta | reverse complement strand
CAATTGCTGGGTTGAAAGGCAGTTCCATTTTCATTTTTCGGACATACCACCCTGAACGTGCCCGATCTCGTCTGATCTCGGAAACTAAGCAGGGTCGGGCCTGGTTAGTACTTGGATAGGAGACAGGCTCATTTCTTTCTTTCTTTTTTTTTTTAATTACTTTATTGTTGTTCAATTACAGTTATTTGCATCCTCTCCCTCCCCTCCCACCTCCCCCCACCTCCCCCCCAGCCTCCCACCTCCCCCTTAGCTCCCTCCATGTGTCCTCTACAGTGATTCCTGAAAACGCCTCTCCCCATTGTCTCCTCCCCACTCCCCCACGGCCATTGATAGACTGTTCTTAATTTCAATGAGGAGACAGGCTCATTTCTAAGCCCAAGGCCGACGAGTGAGTCTCTGAGAGAACCATTTGATACAGCACCTCCATCTTCACTGTAAGAGTCAGGAGAGCATTGCATTGGGATTGCTTGAACTCTCCTATTGTGCATAGAATATACCATTTCTTTGGATCAGATGTAGGCCATTTAAAGTGAAAAAGCCCATATGAGACTTTTGGGGCCTGTCTCACAGTGCCACCTGAGGGGGCAAGGAGACCTCGGTAGAAAAATGAAGAAGATGCGCTATGGAATGCCCCAAAGCTGAGGTTTCAGCCTCACACTACCACCCAGAGCAGAGATTTACTCTCCAGGCTTAAGGGCTCCTCAGAAAATAGGCAACTAAGAGGGAAGCTGCAGAGGACAAGAGAAAAAGAGTTGACTTTTTATCATCCCTCAGTGCCAGAGAGTACCATCAACAGGTGAGGCACATCTACTCTCTTCACCGCAAATGGTGTGAGTGACGAAGATCTTGGCCTGGACAAGTGGGGGAGTGACGACTCTGCGCTTCCAGACGTCAGCAAACCTGGGTTGGAGACGGAGAGAAGGTTTCATGACTGCCAAGGTCAGAATTATTAAACGTACATTCTACATACTTAAGTGAGACTGTTTTTGACTTACGCAGATTGTAAGATGTTAGATTACCTAGGAGTAAGAGGCGACAAAAGCCCTGTGAGCTGTCAGAGCCCTAAGCAGGGGTAGGGAACATTACCAGCAAAGGGAGATAGAATGGAAGTCGCATTTTGTTCACAGTCTGTGGGTCAATAGGTCCAGCATGCTGGTTATAGGAATTGTCCCAGAATTTCATCTAGGACTTCTTCCCCTGCACTCTGCTGTCTCACATAAAAGCTATGGGGATTGAAAGGACAGATTTATTTGGTTTCTATCTCTATTTGCTAGGGAAAAATTAAGAAAATATTCATAGCTTGAAAGTTCAAAAAATCCCATTGCATAGTGAATTTCGAGTAATATTTGGCAAACGAATGGATGAAATAAGCACTGCCATCCCCGAGAGGCACGAGACAGGGCGTCATTACCATCAGGCAGGCGTGAGCAGCTGAGGACACTGGTGCCAATCAGAAGGAAAACTAATGTCTGGGCACCAAGGGGAGAAAAACATGAGCCTTGTGTTATGCGCCAAGACTGGCCACCAGGCCCGTCCTGATGGTGTTTAGGACACCAGCAGTGAGATGTAAACACGGGTCAGCTGAGTTATTTTACTTGGGCCAAGTTATGTATACAGTGTGTATCCATGCTTTCAATCAGGAAAAGAACACATGGAGCTTGCTGGCCTGTTTTTAAGGACATGAGACTCGCAATAAATATTGTTCTTTCCACCTCAGAAGAATCAACAGGGGCAGCGGGAGCTTGCCTTTCCCCCGCCACAGTTGACACTGGCATATGCTCACAATCCTCATCCCTGACTCATACTCCGGTAACTGAACTGCCGCCCCCGGCGGGGCGCCTTCCAGAGGTCATGTATGATTACGGCATTTCTGCCAACCTGAAGGACTGGGGGACTGAAATGAGTGACTCTCAGCAAAGGGCCAAGTGCTGCCAGACTGTTCTGTCTCGCACACTGGAGAAGAATCTGGTTATGGATGCAGGCTTTAATTTTTAGGCTGACAAGTATCCTGATAACAGAGGCAATAATAATGCTGCATCCTCAGAGCCATGGTGTTTCTTCATGGTAAAATTGGACAGAGACATAGAAAAGACATGACAAGGAACCATCAAGAAGGTACGTTGTTGTCCAACAGCCATGTTGTTGGAATGGCAATAAAGCACGTTACAAAAGGAAGCTTTTTTTAGTGCATTTATAGATCAGACACAGGATATTTGATGTTAACAGCACATGATCTGAAGTCTAAGAACAAAGAGGAGCCCAGAGAGTAGTTACGTTTCAAACGATTACTTTTAAATTTTGTTGGAACTCTCCAATCATATGGATTATCTTGTAAAAGTAATATTTTTCCCTGATTAATTTAGCTGAGCCATAACTATGTTTCTAGCACACCCTAGTTAATACACCTTCAGGTGGCCAACACCCCTCTTGTCACGCTGCAAGCCATGTTAAGTTTTGTCATATTGTGCTAGATAGTACCATAAGGAATATGTAATGAAAAAAAATGTGGAAATTCACAGTGGGATTTGAAATACTTTCCCAATCCTCTGATGTAGTAGCTTACAAAAGTGGCTACTATTCTCTACCTATTCCTGTGTCCACGGCCTTGGCAGTGTGACTTACAGTATCTACTTCCTCATGTCTTAGACCTGAGCTGACCCTGTTGCTTTGGCCAATATGGTGCGGAATGTATCATGTTGTACCTTTTCTGAACCTGGACCTCAGATGTTTGCTTGGTCTCCTCACAGTCTTTGAACTCTATGAGTAGTGTGGCCTTTTGATGGATTAGATTCATGTGGTATGGTCATTTGTATCACTCTGGCCAAAACTATACTAACTGGCCCACAACTGAGGAAGTCCATCCCAGATTAGTGAGTACCCCACCCGCCTGCCAACTATAGACGCATAAGTGATCCCAATGTATTCAGCTGGTTAATTACCCACCATAACGCACAGAACTGTGAATCAAAACAAAAACAAAAAAAAAGTTATTGCTTTAAACCACTGTGTTGGGTGGTTTATTACATAGCAATAATTAATTGATATGCCTGGTTATAGCATTTATGGAGTTCTTTTGATTTTATCATCCTTGCAAGTTTACATTCCATGATGGATAACTTTAAGATTGTCTAAATTTTTACAAATGGAAGAGATCACAGCTAATGGTAGAGACTGTCTCTGTGTGCCGTTGTTTTGATTTACTATAACTTTGGGAAACTACTGCCTCATAAATATTATTATTTTGAGAACCACAAGAGAGAAAGGAAACTGTAGAAAAAGATCCCTTGTCCCACGGCTTTCCAGCTATAATGTTATTGGTCATCGGGGTCACTGATATGAGTGCACCATCCAACCTGATTTGGGGTCATGAGCCTTCAGGGTAGTACTTGGGTTTTTTCAATACTGTATTCCACACAGGCCTTCAGTCTTTTAACACGCCATAGTGGCTCAAATACAATGAGGGGAACTTAAGCGGAATTCATATGAACTCCTAAATGTTACAAGGGTAGGCACACTACCTTCTTCATCCAGCATTTGGTTCAGGTTTCGCGCACACTACACAGCTTTCTGAACAGTATTGAAGTACTTAGGACTGCCTGGAGATTTCGTCAGGATTTTTGTGCAAAAGCCATCAGTTGTCATGGAACATTCAATCTAAGTTTAGGAAAATCTCTAGGATTCAAGAGAATTGCATCTGCAGGTACTGTGAATAGACCCAAATGGACCCGCAGGGGTCCTGGAAGGGTCTAAACGGAAGAAGAAACCTTCCAGACAATGTCTAATTTCTTAAGCCCTAAATGCAGGAATTAAAATTCTTTGGGTGAGGCTGTGATCTGAGAACTTATTACTCCCCAGGCCTTACTCCGTGAACCGAGTATCCTAGAGCAGACAACTTTTCCAGGCTTGCACGTGAGAGCTACTTCAAACACAGAGATACACTATAATATCCAATATCTCTTTTCAGGAAGTTGCCCACAAGATCCCCTGACGAGAGCCCTGCCTACCTCATCATTCATCACCGTGACCTCCGTACACTTCTGTGATGCTGAGCACTTCCTTCTGTTTCCTGCTTCTGTGCCTTGTGAATCTTTTCCTTCCTGATTGAATTTTATACTTCTCTTGGTATGTTCTCCAAGTGACTACATTTTCAGCCTCTGAAATGCAACTCAGATACCTCCCCCCTTCCACAAAATTCTTCTCAACTGCATCCCTCCACTCTAAGTAGATTATTCTCTAAGTAGGTTCTCTAAGTAGATTTCTCCACTTTATCACAATTGGGTGTGTTTGTACGTGTGAACACATATAATATTTTATTGTTGCCTTTATGGGACAGTTTTGCCAGATTTTATTACTAGATTTTCACCTCTTTAAGGGGAGTAACCATTATTCATCAATTTTTACGCCACATTTAGTAGTATAGACGTGGTATAAATGAGTGATGTCTACGTACAGTATTCAGTGAATGTCTGCTGAGTGTGTAAATAAATATTATTACATGGCCTAACACTTGCTTTTAGAGGAAATGCTTAAAATCATTCTGAACATGTGATTTTTCAAGTTTGATGGGTTTAAATGAATATTATTTCATTATGATTTGTTATTTAATATCTCCATAGTGGAAGGACAAATTCTCATGAGTAGCAATATTTTATAGTATACTAAAAATAGTATATTTTCCTTTTTAGTCATAGGTTTGTGTTATAAGCTAATAATAAAACCAAAGATCATTTATATTGCAGATTCATGCTTTATTCACTTAGAATTTTTATTAATGGAGTGAAATTCTATATATAAGAAACTGTGAGCAATATGCAAGCCATACATATAATTATGAATACATATAAAACTAGTAAGTAGGCATAAATAATACTTTTCTATCATCTACACAGGAAAATAATTTATTTAAAAAGAAAACTGAATCAGGAAAAAATATACCGTATGTCTTATATCAGCAAGTGAGTAAGGCACTGTGACAAGATTTAAATTCTATTAATTTGTTTTTTCAAATGTAAAAAAAAAATAAGGTCAATGATATATAACTTAGCTTTTTCAGGGATTATAAATCATGAGAAACAAATAGAGTAAGCATTTTGATCACTAAGAACATAGCTAGAAACACATATAGGGGAGATATATGTAGCCATCAAAATATAAATAATATATTTTAACTTGAAAATCAATGTGCAATGAATCGAGTTGACTTGGTGGCATTAATATTTCAGGATATCTCAAAACCCGTCATGGATATGATCCATGCAATAAAAGCCGATTCATTCTTACTTGTTGTCAAACTTGAGGAATGTTCCAGTAATTTAAATAGAGAGTAAAGGAAATGATCCAAATGTTTTAGGCATAAAAACATGCCCATGAGAAAAAAGAAAAAAATTTGTCTCTGAATTATTGAGATTGGCTTTCAGCATTGGTCAGATTTCCTGAATATCTTTTCATCTCCTACTACGTTTATATTAATACATATATCAATACATAGGATTGGTCAAAGGGGATGACCACGGGGGGTGGGATGGAGGATAGGATGATGGGAGAAGGCAAGTTATTCTTTTCCCCTTCCCCCAGCTTCCACAGACAGGGTTTTCTGTAATATCTACACTATCTTGTGTCTCCTTTTGGACCAATTCAATGGCCTGTACCCTTGCAAGTACCACTACCTACCTGATGGATCACTGGATGTGAACTCAGTAATGAGAGCTTAAATTTTTTTTTTAACTTTTTTTTTAAAGATTTTATTTATTTATTTTTAGACAGAGGGAAGGGAAGGAGACAGAGAGGGAGAGAAACAGCAATGTATGATTGCTCCTCACATGGCCCTCACTGGGGACCTGGCCTGCAACCCAGGCATGTGCCCTGACTGGGAATCGAACTGGGACCCTTTGGTTCCCAGTCCACGCTCAATCCACTGAGCTACACCAGCCAGGGCTAAATTTTTTTTTTAATTCACTAGGATCAAATAAAAAGCAAATGGTCTCTCTTCTTGCCAACCAAGTATATTCCACTGTTCTTTAAGCTGATAATAATTCTATGTGCATTTAACTTTCCTGCTACAAATTTTAGTGTATAAAACCAGTTTACTGCTGAATTCTTACAAAATAGGGGATATTCTCCTACAATTCCAGTATTTAGGGAATACATCTTTTGTCCCTTTCTAAATTGAGGTGAAAGAAGCAAACCCTCTATATGATCACAGCTGTACACCCTTCAATTTTAAACACTGCAGTGCAGAAAGCAGTAATTATCATGCATGGAGAGGTAAAATACTTTGAGGTTAAAAATAGTAACATGTCAGAAATGATTACAATGAAAAGAATAGCGTAACAATGATTTAGACTCCGGTACTTCAGTTGAACTTCAGAAAGATACTGTTGTCAGATTCTCTAGGAGCCGTTGCCGTCAACCATGGCCCCATGAAGAAGGTCCAGTAAGTATTGGGAAAGCTTACCTTTTTTTTTTTAAAGATTTTATTTATTTATTTTCAGAGAGAGGTGGAAGGGAGGGAGAAAGAGAGGGAGAGAAACGGCAATGTATGGTTGCCTCTTACATGGCCCTTGGGACCTGGCCTGCAACCTAGGCATGTGCCCTGACTGGGAATTGAACCGGGACGTTTCGGTTCCCAGCCCACTCTCAATCCACTGAGCTACACCAGCCAGGACAGAAAGCTTAACTTTTTATAGGGTTGAGAATAACAAGCAATAGGAGAAGTTCAGGAAAAATTATTAGATAATTTCTGGCTTTTGCCACGTACATAATAAACTGCATTTAAATCAGTATAATTGCATTTAAGCAAAAGTTAATTGTAATGCCTGCTAGGTCATTTTAAAGAAGAGCATTTTTTATTTAATTGCTAACAATCCAAAAACTCTTGAATTATGCCTTTTAAATGTATCCAAAAGAGACTCGATCCCACTAAAATATTTTGTCATGTGATTATTTTTCCTTGAAAATGAGAACCATTTCAGCATACAAATTTTCATACTCACTACTGACCCCCTTCTTTCTCAAGATGCCGCTTCCCAGAAGATGAAAATTGTACTCCATTCTGCTGCCCATCAAATCTTCTGTGTTGATTCTTAATCTACAAAACAGAAATACTAGTTAATTATTAAAGAGGATCATCTCAAGTTCAGTGTCACTTGATACTTCTCAGTAGATCAACAACACAATTAATCACAATGTGTGGCCTTATGCCTATTGTGCATTTTCTCTCTCAACTTGCACTTTCCCGTAGAGAAGCTGGTAGCCCCAGGTGGCTATTGAACACTTGAGATGTGGCAAGTTCAAATTGAAATGTGCTCTGGGTATTAAATACACATCAGATTTCAAATACTACTGATAAAAAAAAAAGTTAAACAGCTTATCAGTAATTTTATATTGTTTGATTTTAGATTGAAATGACACTATTTTAGTTATATTAGGTTAAATAAAATATATTAAAGTTACTTTCGCCTATTTTTTAACGTAACAACTATAAAATTTAGAAATACCCATGAGCCTCAAATTTGTGGCTCATATGATGTTTCTATTGGATGTTATTATTCTAGAACAGATTCTTTAAAGCAGCGGTGTCCAACCTTTTGGCGTCTCTGGGCCACACTGGAAGAAGAAGAGTTGTCTTGGGCTACACATTAAATATATTGCAACATATGATCACAAAAAAAACCTCACAACGTTTTAAGTAAATTTACGATTTTGTGTTGGGCAGCATGCATGGCCATCCTCGGCAGCCTGCGGCCCACAGGCTGTGAGTTGGACCCCTGCTAGAGTCTCAGACACCTAAAAGCAAGTGACAGTCACACACACAGTGAGAACACGTTCCTGTGAGTCCTGTCCATGGCCTGCAGGCTAAGATTCCTGCTCCAGAAAATTTTCAATCTACTTTTGAATTAAATAAAAACCAAATACCATGCTTACATTATTTTGCTGTCCTAACTCAACACCTAAAATTTGCTTTTGGGAACTGCATTTGGAGGTAATTCCACAGACTTTGATTTCAGAATGATATAAGAAATGTTCCGAGTTCTTTATTGCATTTCCAGGGGTGGTTTTAGGGTGTCGTTTATTGCATCATGAAACTCCAGAGACACACCCTATTTCATGTTACACATGCATTCCTGAAAGGGAATGGGCAAATAATCTTGTAAATTTAAGTATGTTTCCACTTGACAAGCTAATATATAAAGGTAACCTCTTATAAATTCTTTAATAAATTAAATGATAAGATTAATTACTTTGTTGTTTGTTAGTTGGCCAAGATGTTAATTTAATCTCTAGCAAAAAAAGGATGATTCCCAAATATCTGAAATACAATATGCCATTAAAAAAAAAGAGTTAACCTTAATTAATTTCTCATCTAAATTCCTTTCTATTCAAGCCAGAATGCTGAAACAAAGTCCTTAGTTTTCGTTGGTTTCCATTTGTTCTGCTATATAAATAGCAGACTGTACTCAATGACTTTTGAAGTCCCTTTTATCTCTAATTTTCTGTGACATTTTCTTCTTATCCCATATATTATTATACTGAATATCCCTAAAACAGAATGTATACGGTTGCTGTTTGTGATTGAAGACTAAATAAAGTATTCTCATTAGTATTGTTTCTCTGTTGTATTATAGTAACTATATAATCCTCTTCATTTTTAAAGAGGGATTGGTTTTAAATTTTATTTTTTCTACAGAAGATATCTGTAGAGTTAGTAGAAGTTATTCAAGTTTTAAAAGTGAGGACCCTAAAGCTATTGGTGATTAAACTCTACTTTTTTTGCTTCTACTTTTTTTGTTTTTTTCTTGTTCTCTTTTCTCTTCCATTTATGAATTCTGAATCTTCTCAAGGATTTGATTTAAAATGATAGAAATATAGAAGCATCTGACTTGTAGCTTTCAAAATAAGAGTGAGTAAAATCCTTCTTAAAGAGTAGTGTGATCATTATAAGGTGTTGTATTTAAAAGCTTTTTAAAGATGCTCTATCTAGAAAAAATATACAACCAATAGTAGTGTCTTTTGTTTATCTTAAATCTTGAAGCATTTACTTACTGTCTCATTGCCTTAACTGATATGTGTAGTAAATCCCGAAGTTGCCAGGGTTAGTGGTGATGACGGTGATGACAGTGGTGGCAATTGCAATTCCTGTAGCTTCAGAAATCCCTCAGGGTTTTCCCGGGCTATGCGGAGACTGTCCCTGATTGTCTTGTGGACTACGGATTTCACCATAGATCGACAGGCAGGGTGCAGGGACGGTGCCTGCTGTTTCCAATAGGGAAACATGTCTGTGAGCACTTCTCAGAGCCAGCGATGAAACATGAGTACATTTTTTACACTTGACATTAAAAAAAATTATTATTAAAGTCTGATACATATTTATTTTTAAGGCTTTTAAAAAGTTTTTTTTTTGGTCGTTGTTAATTGGGGACAGTAAATTTAGCATAAAGAGATTTTCAAGAATATTTGAGAGTCTACATTTGCAGGTGAAAACGGTCTGATTGCTAATGCCAAAGGGAGGAGCTATTGCAAGTCTAGAATCAAGGACGCATTGGCTAAGTAGAAGCATCAGTGCGGTGTGCCATAAGGAAAAATCATAAAGCTCTTAAACTGTAACTGCTTTCCTGCTTTTTAGCAAAAGCCGTCATTTAAAATGTGATGAATATTAGCAATGGATTTCACCTGTTCTCTAACCTGAAAACACCTTCCAATACCTGACAAGAGTCAGGAAAAATGTGTGATATTTTTGCACAATCAATAGATCAGTAAAATTGCATTGCCCTTGTGATTAAAGAGAAAGAGCAACATTTCCCTGCTTTCAGACCTAAACAGGAAATGTAGAAACACCATTGTGTGGTTTCACTGCACATTCCAGCACGTCGAATGTGACCTCATTTGCATGTTTGAGAAACCAAGTCACGCTGCCTTCTTTAATAGTGATTGGCAAACGATATGGTGAATGACCTGGGGATTCAATGTAGTTTTGCATCAATTATTGCATAAATCATACAGCTGTTACATATTGCTTTTCTTCCAGGGAACAAAGTAAAAATTAGCTGGGGGTTGGGGAGGGGGAGCAGAAACAACGTTGTGTAACAATGTTTTCCCCTGATGTCTTCTGAAACATATTTGTTTTAATAGCTCTTGAAACCACAGCAACATGATTTTCTTCTCAGCGGTACCAAAGATAGTGATTTAAAAAACAGTTTCAAAATATGGTTCCCTGATCCTTCCTTCTTCTCAACACCACAACATCTTTGTTAGATATAGCCCCAGATTTGGGGAAGGGAAAAAACAAACAAACAAACAAACAAAAAAAAAACCGGAACTATGGTCAACAATAAAGAACAATTTTGGGTGTAACTAATGTATTGTATTGAGGTGGGAGAGAATTGTTCCTTCCTGAGCCCATTCTGAAACTAGCCCCTGTGACTGCAGTGGGTGGAAGTAGGAAGAAGTGCAGTGTATGAAAATGACAAAGAGCCTCTATAGGATGCCTTTAGGAAGTGCTCAGGTATTCTTTTTTCCAATGAATTCTATTCCCAATGTTAAGAGTTTGAATTTTATAAGGAGGTACACTTTTTCCCATTTGGGAGAGTTAGCAAAATAATGAGTGCTGTAGATTTTATTGGTATTTATTCATGGCTGTTTATAGCTATAATAAAAATCATGCTTTAAAAATATACCTATGTTATAATGAAATTGGTGATTGTCCATATCAACAGTTGATTGTTAAATTATTTACCAATAATTTGAGGAATATGTATGTCATCATGCAGATGGCTTTATTTTCACCATGGTTAAAGATCTCTCTACTATTTTACGCATAAGGAAGACTTTGCAGGTAAATGCAAAGTCTTTTTAATTTGGATTTTAAGTGTCCATTTAATGACCTTAGGTTTTCAAAGTAAGTAAACATTGTAAATATACATTAACGAGCATGGACTATTTTAATATGTGATCCAGATACTCCATTACATTTATTTCCTATACTTATTTGTGACAGTAAAGGTTCATGCAAATGACAAAAGAGACAGGAGAGTACAATTATGTGACATCAAATTCTGTGCTAAGAATCATTTAATTAAGGAGAGAATGAGATCAGTATCTATGGAAAATAATTGCTTGTTTTTAATCTAAGGCCACACCTAGACTACAAAGGAAACACAAGCATTTGGAGTTTTATATCGATACATCTTTTATAATATTTCTCATTATCTTTTAAACTAGGGATCCTTACCTTTATGTGGTCACAAAATCAGAGTAATGCATCAAAATTTAATTTTGAAAACCTAAAAGAACAGAAAGAATATATGTATCAGTTAAAAAACAAACTCTTAAAATTACATGTAGAGGCAACAGATTGTGTTAAACTTCTAGTAATGTAATCAGTTTTCCAACACACTAAAAAAAAATCTTTCATAAAACACTTGCAAAAATGAGCATGAAAGATTGATCAAAAATCACGTTTTATTTTTATGGGAGAATCATCATTTTGATACATTGCATAGCAATTGTATAGACAGTATACTTCATACGAAAATGATGGTTTCCTTTTCATGCTACCCATTCACACACACACCACCGACCTCTGTCAAGTTGCCATGTTTGTCCCCACCTGCTATTGCTGCATTGCTGTTTTCTTGTTCTACTCCCTTTATTTTGGAATCTATACTCATTCCTTTGATTAAATAAGCCAAGATTTGAGCTTTCTATTATCATGGAAACTTGCCCATTTGACAAAGCCAGAGCAGGGAAGGACTGAGAGCAGGAGGTGGAGGTAGGTGGGGCCGAGGAAAGTGGTGGCAGGAAAATTGGAGACAACTGTACTTGAACAACTAAAACAAACAAACAAACAAACAAAAATCCCCTTCAAACTTTTGAACCCTGATAGCAACTGAGGTTTATTGTATTAATTGCCACCTTTGTCATTATTAGATTTTCTTGCTACATTGCGTTTGGATCACAATAATTTATCATGATCCTTTTAGCCTGCAATCAGTTATTCAGCTGCAGCAGAAGTATCTTCCTCACACATCGTTTCAGTGCATCATGATTTCCCAACTCAAAAACGACTTCTTTCCACCTAGCGTTTAATACAAGGATTCACATATAATTTTCTTTTTGTAGTTTAATATGTTTAGTTATATTGATTGATTTTTGAAAATGAACAAATCCTGCTGCTTTGCAATGAATCAAATTTGATTTGGATTTATTATTTTTCTTATAGATTGTTGGACTTTCTTTGCTGACATTTTCCCAAGGATTTTTGCCTCTATATTCCTAATTGACATGGTCTTTAATTGATTTTCTTTTAGTGTCCTTATAGGTTTCTTTTTTTTTCTTACAAAAATAGTTGGGAAGTATTAGTATAGTGTTTATTAGTATTTTTTCTTCTTTAAATGTTTGATAGAATACAGAAATGAAGCCACCTGGTGCTGATGCTTTCTTTCAGGGAATATTATTAATTAGTTATGATAACTTGCTTTCTCAAGGAACTTGCCCATTATATATATATTGTTAAATTAATTGGCATAAAATTTTTCATAATATTTTCTCATCCTTTTAATATCTTTAAGATTTGTCTCATATTATTTTTGAGAATGGTAAATTACATATATTTTTGATTAATCTATCTAGAGATTTATCAATTTAATTGTTTTTTTTAAAGATTTATTTATTTTTAGAGAGAGAGGGGGAGACAGAAAGAGAGGGGCAAAACATCAATGAGTGATTGCCTGCCATGTGCCCCCAACTGGGGACCTGGCCTGCAACCCAGACATGTGCCCTGACAGGGAATCGAACCAGTGACCATTTAGTTCTCAGGCTGTCACTCAGTCCACTGAGCCACACCAGCCAGGGCTCAATTTAATTTTTCTCAAATAACCAATATCTGATTTTTTTATTTTCTCTGTAATTTGCTTTCAATTTTATTCTTTTTTCTCCATTACATTTGTTTTATACTTTTCTTCTGCTTCCTTTGAGTTTAATTGCTTTTTTTTTTAACCAGCCTACTAAGATAAAAGCTGGGGTCATAGATGTGAAAATGTTATTCTTTCTTAATATTGAAATTGAAATTATGTATATTTTTGCTAACTGTTGCTTTTGTGGCATTCTACCATTATTGATATGTTTTGTTTATATTATCTTTCAATTCAAAATCTTTTCTAATTTCCCTTGTGATTTCTTCTTTGATATATACAAATACATACACCATTTTTACAAATTACTTAGCATTCTCTTAAGTCATGTTCCATCATTTATTTTCCATAGATGGATCAGACACAAATGCCTCCTAAAATTATCAAGAAAGTTTTTTTCTCTTATTATTTCCATGTATTCTAGACAGATTTTTGTTGCCCTAAAATCACATATAATTTCCCATCCACTGAAGAATCAACCACAGACTTCCCAATAATTCTGCTTTCTGTACACCATTAAGTAGTCACCAGTCCTGAAGTACTTTGACTCTTTCTGATCTGGGATCACCACAAAAACCTCATGAACAAAAGATTGGAAGGATTTCTATGGTTAATGAAATCTTCAAGAAATTCTGAGAAATAATTCTCTTGAGAGAATTAGAGCCACAAAAAGAGGAAGTATCACATTTCTTTAGCATTAAGTATCACAGACAGGGGTCCAACTAAGCCATTTTTAGATTTAGCAAGGAATGTAGTTTTTTGTACTCTTTACTTTACATTATCCCATCTTTCTTTTTCAGCACTTGTCTCACCACTTTGAAATTAAGGTTTTTGTCATATTCGTATTGTAGATATCTCGAATCACTAATCATTCTCATACCCTTGACGTCCTTTCTCGAACAAGATAGCTGTATAAATCAGTACATTTACTTAGCCTGTCTCAGCTTCGGTCACCTTCCCTTTGTAAGAGGGAGAACAATTCCTATTTTATGAGACTTTTATGAAGATTAAATGAGAAAACATTTGTAAAGCATCTAGCAGCCTGTTTAGGCCACAGTAACTATTTAATACATAATAAATAGCTTTCTCCCCTGCCCCATTTGTTTCCCTTTTGGTCTTATGAACTCTATCTGCTAATGTTTCTGCTCTTATTGGTAGACTAAATGATGCCAGGGCAACTTCTAATACCTAAAGTCTGTGATTTTAAACTAGTTTCACTTATTTAATTATTTTTTCCCCTATGCTCTTAAAATACAATGACAGTTTTTCTTTCTAACAAGTTCTCTTTACTCAGAAGTCCCTGAGCAAAAACCCTTCGGGGAGCTGACTTTTTAAAATAAATTTACAAATTCAATGTTTCATTCTTTTGCTGCCATTCTCCAACCTGTCAAACACATCTGTTTTGCTTTTGCCTCAGTGGGATCTCTGCAGGAGTCGACTTCTTGATGTGATTATCCCAGCAATCTCATTTTTAGTTTCTACAATACACTGGCAGCTCCCTCCTGAAGTGCTTTAAGGTATTTTACAGATTTTTCTGTTAGTGGTGTTTGAGAGACTACTTTTGGGGTGGGGCGGGTAGGATTTCTGAATTAAATCATCTGCTCAAGTGACTTTCTAATCTCTATGTTTAGTCTTAGACTTAAATGAATAATTTATGTTCGGTGGCTTCTGTGTGAAGGAAAGTGCGAACTTGCATCTCCCTCCAAGGGAGAAGTCTGAGCTGTCCTGAGCTGTACTGCATTAGCAAGTGTGCGGAGGCCCTAGGTGTCTTTTTAGACAATGATGTGATGGCAGATTCCCTTTAGGTTTAAGAATTCCATAAGAGAAGTTATTCTTTCTCCATTGAGACATTTTTTCTTCAGAAACCAAGAATTTCTGACTCACAGTTGTTTTACCACCTGCAAGATTCACCTTCTTTGTCATCCATTATTCCAGATGACATGTGATATCTCCCACTACGGAAGAGCTTCCCACATTTTGTCCTGTACCACTCCAATGTCATTCAGGTCGAAATCATTCACTTTGATAATCCTACTGAATTATACATTTCATAGAGCCTGGAACTTTCTCTTTGAACCCCTCTTTTTTTCCTTTGAATCAACAAACCCATCTTCTATGTTTTTTATGTACATTGCACATATTCTGATTTTTTTTATCACTTTGATCTACTGCTTGTGTTTAACTTCTGCCATAGTTAAGATTCTCATCATGACATAATTGGATGTGTGTAACTACTTCCTAAGTCTTTTCCCGTTTCCTATCTATTCCCTTCTGTAATCCATCCTGCACACTGTCACCAACATTTCCTTTTAATGTAATTACAATGGATTACATTGTTCTCCTTTTTAACATATTTGAGTAAAAGATCTGATTCTTGGTGTACCATAACTTGCCATGTGGCTCTTACCTATTTTGTGAACTCTATCTTCTGCCCCTTCAAAAAGATGTACCTGCAGTCCAGCTATTTTTCAAAAATCATAATGCTATTTCAGATTCTGTGACTTTACATATTGTGCAGACACTCTCCAGAATGCCAGTATTAGTAATCTTTGGTTCTACCTTTAAGGTCAATACAAATAAATACTAACCCTCTATATATCCAAATCTACACCCCTCCTCTCACCAAGTTCTTACATTTACTGTGTTTTGGAAACTTTTTTGCATTGTCTATTAACAATGCACAACAACTTGTATTTGTAGTTTTCTTCAAATTAGAGAAAGCTGCCTTGCAAAACACTCTTAAAAACATGACATTTTTTTTGTCTCCAGTGCATGGCACATATTCTGCTCTATTGCAAATATTCGCTGAATAAATGATTGGAGGAAAGAGTATAATAAGAGGCAAAAATGCGGTATATTAGCATATGAAATTATAATATATTTTTAGAAAGATTAAAACCAAAGCAAAGTAGGTGTCTGGGAGAAACACAAGGATCACATATATAGGGAGGGTAAAAATAATAAGGTCCAAAGGAACTAACCAAGAGAGAATTTAGGGACAATTTGCAAAAAGGAACAAAGCAGAGAGGGGTTTACTGCTTTTCTGTAGATTTACCTGTCCAAGCCCATGGCCTTTAAAATTTAAGTCTGACTCTTCCCCTGGTGCCTGTCTCCTTAGCGAAAATGTAATTTGTGTAGTGAGATAGCTACTTTGCCAGGATTCTTCTAGCATTCTTAAATAATTAACATAAAATGTATGAAGTATTCAGTAGAGGTGTAGGTTTACTCTACTAGTACCATGTCCGAGTTGGCCCAGGATCAGAGTTTTCAAACAATGTGCTACTTAGAGGACTTTTCCCTACACACGAGGATAAAGCCTGCAAAGGGTGGGGAGGAGAATGGGGTTCACGGAAGTACTGCTTGCTTAAAGGGCGTGGAGAAAAGAAGAAAGGAAAGAAAAGAGCAACACAGTACTTATTTAGGTGGAGAACGAGGACTGGAGCCCTGAGCTGGGTGTGGAAATCGCCAGTCTCTAGTTGAGGTTCCTTGGGCAAGTCGTTTAATCTCTTCAATTCTTATCAGCAAAACTAATATGTTGACACCCACTTTACAAGGTAGTTAAAATGATTAAACTACCTATAAAGGAACCTGCAAATTTTAACATACTACAGAAATGTATTTTTCCACAATTTTGACCACGGTGAAGCTGGGTTTATTAATGAAAAGCTGAAAAAGACACATATTCAGTGTATAACGCTTAGAAAGTAAAAATACGTACATCCCTCTGGCTTTAGACACTTTTCTATTTAGCTATGTAGCAACGCAATTTTATCCAATACCCTCAGATAGAACGAGTGAAGGCTTAGGCTTTCCCTCCAGTTTAGAAATTACTTTAATTTCTCCTTGGTTTCATGCTTTCCCAGAGGCAGTTTAGAATGTCACATGCACTTAGAGTAGACACGCTGTGCAGTGAAATCGTGCAAACCGTTCATGACAATCCTCATCTGAGACATAAACACTTCGTGTTTCCTGCTCGTGTTTTCAATAAGGCCATATTATTTCAAGCAAAATTCTTAGAATATGACTAAACACACGCTCTGGAAAACAACATATAATAGAGTTATTTCCTTTTGTCGCTTGGAAGAGAAAAAATGCATCCCTAGAGTTGCTTTGCTTAACTGACAGTTCTGGGGATAGAGCTAATTATCATTGAACTCGTATCTAATGATTCTTTAAAAAGATATATTCTTTATCTGTTTTAATGTATATTACTCAGAAGTTTAATTTTAAAATGTTAAAATTTGCAGGTTCCTTTTATAAGTAGTTTAATCATTTTAACTATCTTGTGAAGTGGGTGTCAACATCTCAGTTTTACTCATAAGAACTGAAGAGATTAAATGACTTGCCCAAGGAACCCCACGAGGGACTGGCAATTTCCACACCCAACTCAGGACTCCTGCCTCTGTGTTCAGTCCTCTTCTACCCCAAACGTGTACTGTGTTGCTCTTTCCTTTCCCCTTTACTCCACGCCCTTTAGGTGAGCAGTACTTCTGTTAACTCCATTTTTCTCCCCAACCCTTACAGGCTTTGCCGTCTTGTGCAGGGGAAAGTCCGCTAAGGAGCAGACTGTTTGAACACCCTGATCCTTCTGTCCCAGGCTCTCTTTGCTACCAGATCATCCTGCCATATTTTCCATTTAATGTGTCCAAGGTGTCTAGTCTCTTTCCAAAAATGATCTATTTTACTCTTCCTCTCAAGTTTTTATTTTTCTTTCCTCCCCTGAGGGAGAGAAGGCACAAAGCAGGAAGTTGATCCAGCAAAGCCATACTCAGGAAAGGAAAAACAATGTCCTCAAATTAATTGAGCAATATCCTAAGCCGGACTCTTTTTCCTCTTATGGCTCCTAGTTTTCAAAGAGGTCTGAAAAATTTATCACCTCTTTGGACAGATTTATACTTATTCACAGAGGAGTAAATTTTCTAATGTATCCATGAGAAAGGTATATTCTTTATCTGTTTTAATGTATATTTCTCAGAAATTTAATTTTAAAATATTTGTTTATTGTCATGAAATTCATGAGCAATATAAACATTCTTTAAAGGCCAATAGCTTCAGGTGTCCAGATTGCTGAATCACACATATTAACTGACATGATTTTAAATTCCTTTCCCTCAGGGACCATTTTTATACTTCTGGGTATCCCAAAGTTCCAAGCATTTATAATAGAAGTTTGATAGTTGTACATTGAATTAAATTTAACTATCTCCTAGCTCCAGAGAAGTATGTGAATCACAGAAATGGCATCTGCTTTTGGTGAGAGAATGTAGTGATCTGAGGGGAAGAAAGGTCAAGAATGTTAGACTATTACTGCTCTGTTTAAAGCATAATTGATAGGTGGTTCTCTAGACCATAGGTCAGTAAAACAACTTAAGTGTAGCAAAGAGGTCACTGTGCATTCCCATTTCTCTTGCTCCTTTTCTTTCTACTTTGGGGTTTTGATAGAGTCAAAGGCAGAAATATCACACTAGCTGCTGATTTTGACCTATGGAATCTGGTCATATAGTCCTGCTGTATAACACAGCTGTGCCAAGACAACATGGTCTCTGTCGCCTCTACTATGTTTTTGGTATAATTGAAAGTAATACCTAGTTGTAGAATAGTTTCTTAATTTTTTATTTTCGTTTTGCTTTTCTCTTTATTATAACTTTATTGACCAAATGACCATGTACTGCCATCCATGAAGTGAGGATCATTTGGGGAGGCAATGATGGGATTCTGGCTTTGGTGCCGTTTGGGCCTATGCCACGGCTGTACATTTCAGCCAGTAACGCATTCCACAGTTAACATCATTTCAATACACAACCCATACGAATGAACTGGAGTTACGTACTACTGCTTGAAAGTTTTAAACAGATGGCAAAACACTCTGATAAAACATTTTTTAATTGAATACAAAAAAATTCTCTTTGGGAAAATGGTGTATATTGTATGGTTAAGTTTCAGTGTGATTTTACCGGAATCCGGCCAGAAGGGCGTGCAGCTATGTGAATTATACTCACTGAGCATGCCAATCCTTCGTGCCTATTTAAAAATCCCCACCCCCTTCACACCACAGCTGGTGCTTGTTTCCACCCGTGAGTTTTAAATAATTCAGTGAAATTCTTGAGAAACAGGGAATGTTTTGCATAATGTTGAAGCTTGATTACTATTTGCACCAAATGTTTCTGATCAGCAAGATTGACTCAATGGGAATACCGAAGATTCACTTTGAATTGAAACTCAAAACAAATACATTATCCTAAAAACTTCAAAAGAGAAGAATCATTTCAGTATCATCTCGCATTTGATATTGGAAAATAATGAAGGTAGATCAGAATATAATGGGAGAGTGTGATTTGGTGAGCTTTGTTTCTTGTGACAGTTATATTAAATTTTATAATTTATTTTTCTATGGTTTTGTTCATTCATTTGTGGGGCTTCCTCACTCTGCTTCACCCCAACATTTATTATGAATATTAAAGACCTTATTATTCTGCAAGAAATAATTACCACCCCATCTGAATATACTTTGCAAGCGTTGTTATTTGTAATTAAACAGAACCCAATTCTTTAAAGAGAATCAAAGGCAAATAAAGCACAAGTCTCATAAAAGATATGGGTGAGTACTTGGTTTAGAAATAGATGATTTCTAATATGGAAAATAATTACAGTTTGAGCATACTGACTAAAAGAGTAGATCAGATCCAGAAAGCAATAAAAGGAAAATAGAACAAAGAAACCAGAAAGTTAGTTAAGGGAAGAAATAATGTACATCTTTAAAACATTGGAATTGGAGGTCCTGTCTGGTGTGGCTCAGTGGAGTGAGCACAGGCCTTTGAATCAAAGTGTTGCAGGTTTGTTTCCCAGTCAAGGCACATGTCTGGGATGTGGGACCACATCCAGGTCTCCAGGAGGCGGGTGTGAGGAGCAACCACACAATGATGTTTCTCTCCCTCTCTTTCTCTCTCCCTTCCCCTCTCTCTGAAATTAAATAAATAAAATCTTAAAAAAAAAAAAAACATTGGAATTGGAGGATGCACTAACTCTATGTCTTATGCACAAGACCCAACAAGACTGGGATAGGGTTTGAGGATGGTGGAAAAGAAACCTAATACCTATGTCTACCTCAGTATTATCAAACATCAGAAAGGACATAATATTCATGAGTGAGGGCAGACTTCTTTGGTCTGCCTTCTGTCTCTCAAATGAATGGCTAGGGATCAGCATGCCATGCATGATGAGGAGCCTCTAGGTCTGAGGAACTGAACAAATAGCTGCCCTCACACCTACTAGAATGTGAAAAACATCTATGCCACATACAGTGATAATTTTTCTATTCAGGAAATCCTGTCAAAAAGGCCTAGATACCTGGAGATTTCAGTGATTCCACTGCTGAGAATGTACCCTAAGAATCCTGGAACACCAATTCAGAAGAACTAATGCACCCCAATGTTCATAGCAGCACAATTCACAATAGCCAAGTGTTGGAAACAGTGCAAGTACCTGTCAGTAGATGAGTGAGTTAAAAAACCGTGGTACACTTACACAATGGAATAGTATGCAGCAGCAGAAAGAAAGAAGGAATTCCTACCTTTTGCAACAACATGGATGGAACTGGAGAATATTATGCTAAGTGAAATAAGCCAGTTGGTGAAAGAAAAATACCATATGATCTCATTTACAAGAGGAACCTAATGAACAAAATAAACTAATGAGCAAAATAGAACCAGAGGCATGGAATCATGGAATAGATTGACCGTGGTAAGAGGGGAGCGGGGAGGTGAGGACTGTTTGAAAGAAGGTGAAGGGATTAGTCAAAGACCATAAATGAAGGATCCATGTACGTGGATGATGGTGCGGGCAATGACTATGGAAGTGGGAGGCAGGCTGGGGGGAGGGGGCAAAGGTGAAAAATTGAGACAAATGTAATAGAATAACCAATATAAAAATAAATATGAACACATAAGGTCCTGACAAAAAGTTTAAATCATCACCCAAGGATATATGTTCATTGACTTTAGAGAGGGACAATTGGGGAGGGGAGGGAGAAGGGAGGGGAAGACAGAAGTCCATGTGAGAGAGAAACATTCAACGGTTGCCTCCCACATGCGCCTCAGACAGGGATGGACCCTACAACTTAAGTGTGTGCCCTGACTGGGGATAGAATCCACAGCCTGTTTTAGGTGTATGGGACTAGGCTCCAACCAACTGAGCCATCCAGTCAAGGCTTAAAGCCCTGAAATTCTTTTTTTTTTCTTTTTTTTCCTCTTTTCTTTTTTTTTATTAATTTTTTTTGTTTAATTACAGTTATTTGCATCCTCTCCCCTCCCCCCTCCCTTCCCCTCCCATCCCCCCACAGCCTCTCTCCTCCCCCTTAGATCTGTCCATGTGTCCTCTACAGTGATTCTTGAAAACTCTTCTCCCCATTGTCCCCACCCCCCTCTCCCCTGTCTATTGTTAGCCTGTTCTTAATTTCAGTGTCTCTGGTTATGTTTTGCTTGCTTTCTGCTTTTGTTGGTTATGATCTGGTTAAAGGTGAGATCATATGGTATTTGTCCCTCACTTCCTGGCTTACTTCACTTAGCATAATGCTCTCCAGTTCCATCTATGCTGTTACAAAGGGTATAAGCTCCTTCTTCCTTTCTGCTGCGTAGAATTCCACTGTGTAAATGTACCATAGTTTCTTGATCCATTCATTTGTAGATGGGCACCTAGGTTGTTTCCAGCACTTGGCTATTGTGAATTGTGCTGCTATGAACATAGGAGTGCAAAGGTTCTTTTGAATTGGTTTTTCAGGATTCTTAGGGTATAATCCCAGTAGTGGAATTGCTGGGTCGAAAGGCAGTCCCATTTTCATTTTTCTGAGGAAGTTCCATACTGTTTTCCACAGTGGCTGCACCAGTCTGCATTCCCACCAACAGTGCAGTAGGGTTCCCTTTTCTCCACATCCCCTCCGACAGTTATCTGTTGCTTTGTTGATGATGGCCATTCTGACTGGTGTGAGGTGGTATCTCATTGTGGTTTTAATTTGCATCTCTCTGATGGCTAATGATGTAGAGCATCTTTTCATATGATTCTGGGCCCTCTTTATGTCTTTTTTCGAGAAATGTCTGTTCATGTCTATTGCCCATTTTTTAATTGGGTTTTTTGTCTTCTTGGAGTGGAGTCGTATGAGTTCTTTGTATATTTTGGAGATCAGACCCTTGTCTGAGGTATCATTGACAAATATGTTTTCCCATATGGTTGGTTCTCTTTTTATTTTAATACTATTTTCTTTAGCCCCACAGGAGCTCTTTATTTTCATAAGATCCCATTTGTTTATTCTTTCCTTTATGTCCCTAGCTCTAGGGGACATATCACTGAAGATGTTGCTGCGTGGAATGTCTGAGATTTTCCTACCGATGTTTTCCTCTAGAACTTTTATGGTGTCACGACTTACACTTAAGTCTTTTATCCACCTTGAATTTATTTTTGTGTATGGTGTAAGTTGGTGCTCGAGTTTCATTATTTTGCAGGTAGCCATCCAGGTTTCCCAACACCATTTGTTGAAGGGGCTATTTTTATTCCATTTTATGCTTCTGCCCCCTTTGTTGAAGATTAATTGCCCGTAGAGACTCGGGTTTATTTCTGGGCTCTCTATTCTGTTCCATTGGTCTATCTGTCTGTTTTTATGCCAGTACCAGGCTGTTTTGATTACAGTGGCCTTGTAATATAGTTTGATATCAGGAATTGTGATCCC
Organism: Micronycteris hirsuta; assembly: GCA_004026765.1. Lineage (NCBI taxonomy): Eukaryota > Metazoa > Chordata > Mammalia > Chiroptera > Phyllostomidae > Micronycteris > Micronycteris hirsuta. Next base: position 12 of record PVJI01013184.1, on the reverse strand, counting down.
TCCTGCTTTGCT
>PVJI01013183.1:0-48717 GCA_004026765.1 Micronycteris hirsuta | reverse complement strand
TATCACATAAGGGGTTAGTATCCAAATTTGTAATGAACACAGAAAACTCAATACTAACAAATATACAATCCAATTAAAAATGAGCAAATAATCTGAATAGACACTTCTCCAAAGAGGACATACAGATGGCCCATAGACATATGAAAAGGTGCTCAATGCCACTAATCATCAGAATAAACCCATAATGAGATATTGTAACAGGTAACCTCCGTGTTACTGAACCTCAGAAACACCTCCCAGTCTGCAGAGAGTGGGACTCCGAGAGACCAGCTCCCACCCGCAGAGAGCAAGGAGCTGTGGCAGGCTCCATCCCCCGGGAAGGCAGCAGCCCTCCCCCCGCCCCCCGGCAGAAACACCTCCTGCCTGCAGGAGGGGCGGGGGGCGAAGGACAGGCAACCTCTCTGTTATGACTCAGTATTTTGTAAGCTGTCATGTTTTGTCTCTGTACTTTGCAACTTGCGTATTTAGCCCCTGTGCTTTGTCCTTGATTGTAGAACTTGTGTTTAGCTTGAATCATGTAACATTCTGTGCTTTGTTTTTACCAAATAAGATAGTTAGATTTAACTGCTACATCAAGCTTCTGTAACCCTTGCTTGCCACTAGGCCCACGTAGGCAGGAAGTCTTGCCACGTAGGCAGGAAGTCCCAAGCTCATGTGCCTTTTTCTTTGTCTCCCAAATAAGGAAAGCTAGACCTGACTTCCGCTCCTGGCTCCTGTAATCTTCTGCCACATAGTTTCTCGTCACTACCTGAACATATATAAGCCAGTCCCTTCCTTGGTTCGGGGCCCTGGATTTGGAGATTTCTCCCTAGGGTCCGCATGCGTAATAAAGGGTCTGTGACTCATACCTCTCATCAGGAGTTTGGTCGCTTCATTTTCCCGCAACAATATAACCTCACAATGGTCAGAATGAATACTATCAATAAATCAACAAAAATTAAGTTCTGACAAGGAGGATGAAGAGAAATGGGAACTCTTTTGCACTGTTGGTGGGCATGCAAATTAGTGCAGCCACTGTAGTGTGGAAAGTAGTGTGGAGATCCCCCCCCAAAATTAAAAATGGATCTGTCTTTTGACCCAGAGATCCCACTTCTGGGAATTTATCCTAAGAAATGCCAAACACTAATTCAGACACTGAACAAAACACAAACAATGAACATAAGCACTCCAATGTTCATTGCAGCATTATTTACAATTGCCAAGATATGAAAGTAGCCCAAGTGACCATCAATAGATAAATGGATAAAACAACTATGGGACATTTACCCAGTGGAATACTACTTAGCCATAAAAAATAAAGAAAATTTTACCCTTTGTGACAGCATGAATGGACCTGGAGTACATTATGCTAAGTGAAATAAGCCAGTCAGAGAAAGACAAATACCATATGATTTCAGTCATATGTGGAATATAATGAACAAAATGAACTAACAAACAAAACAGAGACAAACTCATAGATAGAAAGAGAATGACAGCTCTGTGGGGTGGTGGTTAGGGGGTAGAGGGATACAGAAAAAAAGGAAAAAAGACTCATGGACATGAACAACAGTGTAGTGATTGCAGAGAGGAGGGAAGTATAAGGGGAATAAGTAGTAATGGTAAAAAATACAATTTAAAAAAGTAAATATTTCTGAGTACGCTAAAATATTTTAGAAAAAATGCTGTGTGATGATGTAAGTTATAATCATACTTCTTCAAATTATAGCACCCAAAATTCCAGCTGAGAGAAATTGAAGGCAATTATAATAAAAATTTCTTTTGACTTGCAGGGCAGTACATTAAGTTGTATAGTTGTATACTTTTATTGTCAATTAAATAACATGTAAAATTGTGAAGTGTTTTAAACTATGAAGTTAGAAAACAAAGACGTGAAATTATTTCTATGACATATTACCTGTGAGAGTTTCAATGAGTAAATTAGACCTTTAAACCATAAATTTCTTGATGCTAATATAGGAATAATTATAGAACTTAAATTTTAGAGTTATTAGGTACATTATCTTATACAAGGCATATAAAACTCCCAGCACAGTACTTATATATAAATATATTTAAAAACCAAAACCTATTATTCTTAATAGTCTCCAAAGTAAATTAATCTATGTCTAGATTAGAGTAAAAGCAGGTGTATTACATCATTTTTGTGATGACTTTCCAGACAAATAAAAATTAGTCTTTTTTATGTTTTGCTTATATAACTAATGTTTATATAAATTTCATTCTTAACGTCAATTTTAAAATTCAACTATATTTCTCAAACTATAATAACCATTTCAACATCTTAGAATCATTATTATACTGAGTCTATCATCTGATAGATGAACCATTCTAAACTAATGAGCAAATCTTCCATGCCTTAACTGAAAAAACCTTGAACAGGCCAGGGCTCTTGAAGGAAACTCTTGCAACTTGTCATGAAGGACTCTCTTTAGATTGGCATGACTCCATTTATTTCTCCATGTTTGCAAAGATTTTTAAAAACTTGTTATGAATTTAGGTAACCTCACTATTATCCAGTATTGTTATACGTTTGACGTAAGTATAGATCATTAGATATTTTGTCTTCTAAATGCTGAAATCATTCTTTACATACCACTCAACATGTAACTGTGTGAAACAGGAAACGTGTTACTTCTGCATGACTTGTTCTCAGTGAATCCTAGTGTTGATGCTCCTAATATATGTATATATGTGTATATATATTCATTTTTTAACAAATACTTGTTGAATAACTGCTATGTTATGTATTTTACTAAGTGCTAAGTTGTAATGGTGTGCAGCCGGAGCCCCTCCAAATGAAGGATTTGAAACGGGGTCCAGAACTCAAGATGTCCAGGAAATATAAAAATATAGGATATCCCCACCCCCACAAGTCTGGACTGGGGGATGGGACACAGGGAACAGGGCCAATGAGAGTTATTTTGCATATCAACAGTTGGCCAGCTCCACACCTGATATGCAAAAACAGTTATTTTTACATATCTATAACAGCTGGCTAGCTTCATGGATATATTAAATAGCTGTGGCCATGCTTTGAGCCAGGGAGATGGGAGTGACTTCCACCCATAACATAACTGCGAGGCAGCTCCCCCTGGTTATAGCACCTGAGTGAGGGCTTGGAAATGGTTGACCCCATGCCTTGGGGCCACACCTGCCCAAACTAACTATTGGCAGCCCAGAAAGGCTAGAAAAATACGGAAGTGCTGGCAGGTATAGTGGATTGTGGGAGGAGCTGGAAATGGGGCTGCAGAGGAAGATTTGCACCAGGATTTAAACCCAGGTGCAGCAGCCATATGGAACTAACCACATGTTTGGGGGACTAACTTTACCACGTGGCTTAGGAAGCAGGAAAGCAAGATGCAGAATCCATATGGAGCATTCTCTTAGCAGTTTGGAAGAACAAGGGAAAGATGTTGCAGGGAAGAAAAGGGGTGAAAGGACTTTTGCTGGTGAGCCATGAGAAGGTGCCATGTGGGTTTGGATTAAGAACTGGAGATCCCAGAAACACAGCTGATGGTGCTGGGACCTGCAGGAGGCCTGCCAGCCCAGCACAGATTACTGAGAAGAACTGGGAGCTAGCCGAACCATGGACTTTTTTTTTCCCTGAGATACAGTACCCCTGACTGTCCTGACTGGGTACAGAGGGGAAGGAAGGAGTATGTGCGTTGGTGGGTGTTTTAAGGGACTTTGAGTTATTTAACGGCAACATTCTGCTATTACTCTAAGTCTGTATAACTTTTGTTTTTGTTTTTTTTAAATATATTTTATTGATTATGTTATTACAATCATCCCATTTTCCCTCTTTATTCCCCTCCACCCTGCACACCCCCTCCTACCCGCATTCCCCCACTTTAGTTCATGTCTATGGGTTGTACATATAAGTTCTTTGACTTCTATATTTCTATACTATTCTTACCCTCCCCTATCTATTTTCTACCTACCATTTATGCTTCTTATTCTCTTTACCTTTCCCCCTCTATCCCCCTCCCACTCGCCCACTGATAACCCTCCATGTGATCCCCATTTCAGTGATTCTACTCCTATTCTAGTTGTTTGCTTGGTTTGTTTTTAGGTTCAGTTGTTAATACTTGTGAGTTTGTTGTCATTTTACTGTTCATATTTTTTATCTTTTTTCTTAGATAAGACCTTTTAACATTTCATAGAATAAGGGCTTGGTGATAATGAACTCCTTTAACTTGACCTTATCTGGGAAGCACTCTATCTGCCCTTCCATTCTAAATGATAGCTTTGCTGGATAGAGTAATCTTGGATGTAGTCCTTGCCTTTCATGACTTCAAATACTTCTTTGCAGCCCCTTCTTGTCTGCAAGGTTTCTTTTGATAAATCAGCTGATAGTCTAATGGGAACTCCTTTATAGGTAACTGTCTCCTTTTCTCTTGCTGCTTTTAAAATTCTCTCCTTATCTTTAATCTTGTGTAATGTAAGTATGATGTGCCTTGATGTGTGCTTCCTTGGATCCAACTTCTTTGGGACTCTCTGAGCTTCCTGGACTTCCTGGAAGTCTATTTCCTTTGCCAGATTGGGGAAGTTGTCCTTCATTATTTTTTCAAATAAGTTTTCAATTTCTTGCTCTTCCTCTTCTTCTGGGACTCCTACGATTTGGATGTTGGAATGTTTAAAGTTGTCTTGGAGGTTCCTCAGCCTCTCCTCATTTTTTCAAATTCTTATTTCTTCATTCCATACTGGTCGAAGGTTTCTTTCTTCCTTCTGCTCCAAACCATTGATTTGAGTCCTGATTTCCTTCCCATTACTGTTGGTTCCCTGTGGATTTTTCTTTATTTCATTTTTCATAGCCTTCATTTTTTCCTCTATTTTGCAACCATATTCAACCAATTCTGTGAGCTTCCTGCTTACCAGTGTTTTGAACTGTACATCTGATAGGTTGGCTATTTCTTCATCACTTAGTTGTACTTTTTTCTGGAGCTTTGATCTGTTCTTTCATTTGGGCCCTTGTTTTTTGTCTCAGGGTACCCATTATGTAGTAAGGGGCGGATCCTTAGGTGTTCACCAGGGTGGGGCATCATAATGCTGCCAGTGGGGGAGGGGTCCAAGAGGGAACAGTGCTTCTTGCTCCACTCTTCAGCTTTCAGTCACTTCCCCCTCTACCCACAAGCAAATTCGCCCCTTCCCGGGTGGGTGGGTTTGTGTTCATTCTAGGACCCTGTGGGTCTCTCCAGTGAACTCTCCTGTGAGGCTGGGAATTTCTCCTAACACCACAACCCTCACAGGTTTTTTTCAGTCAGAAGTTTTGAGGCTTTATTTTCCCACCCTGCAATCCTGGGTGGCATGGTCTGTCTTGCTCCCCAGTTGTTCCTCCCGGCTTATCCTCTTGCCAATGTGGGACTGCCCATTCCATCAGCTGCCCGGTTCCACAGCCACCACCTTGCTGGAAGTCCTCTCCACTTGACTGCCCATCTCCACCCCTCCTACTGGTCTGGATGAATGTTTCTTCTTTAACTCCTTGGTTGTTGGACTTCTATACAGTTCGATTTGCTGTCAGTTCTGATTGTTGTTTGTTTTTAAATTTGTTGTTGTCCTTCTTTTGGTTGTGCGAGAAGGCACAGTGTGTCTACCTACACCTCCATCTTGGCTAGAAGTCCCTCTGTATAAGTTTTGAATAAATGGTTTCTTCCCTTTTCACCAAACTCTGGTATTGAGAGCCAACATCCCAATTCCCTGGTGACAGGCAAAGAATCCACAGTGACAGAGGGACCCCTTAACCCCCAGGTCCATTCTGTAACAAAGTGATATGATGGAAAAACACTTGTGAACAAAAAAGACACCTCCAGAACTATGAGTCTAGTAGGGATTATGAGCAAAAAGATAATTATAAAGTAATTAATTCAATTATGATCAAATAATAATGGTGTATAACCCAGATTGTGTATGAGGAGGGAAATGAGTTAGTGAATATTTCCTAGGAAAATTAAATATTTAAGCTGAAACCTGAAGGATAGATAGAATTTAGCCTCATTGAGGAAAAATAATATTTAGCACAAAGAAAACAATATTTACAAAAACAGAATCAAAGAAAATATGGGCTATCCTAGAATGAATAAGTTCACTATGGCTACAGTGGAGAGAATATATAGGTAGGGGGAGAAAAAAGCTGAAGCGGTGAACCAGCCAGAACATGAAATACTCTGAAGGACACTATAGCTCTTCCACCTGTAATGGTTGTACTCAACTTTCCTCCACTCTTCTTTAGAGTACTAGAAAAAAATTTAGACATTTCCATGTCATAAGCATATTTCCAATTTGCAGTTATTTTCAATTTTGTTAATGTTTGACTTGTGATCACTGTCATAAGTTTAGCACATTATAATATAAGCCATTAATTTATTATTTCATTTGTTTATTTGTACATTTTATATATATAATATATATATTATATAGTATGCTATATATATGGCTGAACTATGCCTCCCAATTCATACTGGAAGATCTCACACCCAGTACCTCCAATGTGGAGGCGTATGGAGATGGGGCCTTTAAAGAGGTGATTAATTTCAAATAAGTCCTTTAGGATAGAACCTAATCCGATCTGATTCCTGTCTTTAAAAGAAGAGAACATAGGACACAGAAAGACACAGGGATGCAGCACACAAAGAAAAGACCATCTGAAACACAATGAGAAGGTGGCTATCTGCAAGCCAAAGAGAGAGGCTTCAAGAAAACCAAACCTGCCAACACTTTGGTCTTGAGCTTCTAAGCTCCAGAAGCATGAGAAAACTCTATTGCTTAAGCCATACAAGTCTGTGTTTTTTTTTATGGCAGCCCTGGCAAACTAATACGATGCATGTGTGAGTTTGTGCATGAGTGTGCATTTCTTCTGTCCCCTGCACTGTTATGTTGGTTAAGGATATAAAAAAAAAAGGAAAGATTATCTTCGAAATTCTGAGAATTTAAGAATTGATGGAGAGATTATGGTAGTAAAACAAACATTACAGAAAGGATGCTATAAAGGAACTGTCAGAAAATTACCTCAACACAATTTGCAGGAAGTCTTGGAAATGGTGATGCTTAGGCAGAATCTTGAAGGAAAAGCTAGAGTTAGCAAAACAAAAGGACTGGTTCTTGGTAAGAAAGCAAAAGATGGCCTTAGCTTTCTTGCTGATCAAACAGATGAGAGAGCATGGCAGATTTTGTGATTTGCAGCAGCATCCTGCTGCTCGCACAGGTGCGTGTATAAAGGAGTGGCAGGCAGGCACCCCTTCAGTGATCTTAAAGAGTGAGCTCTAATTATGTTTTCTCCTGTCCACAGCTTCCTTTCCGTGACGCTACATTTGATAATTTTCAGTACGTGGACTGTTTTCCGTTGCCAAAGAAAGGGAGCAGATCAGCAATGAATAAATCTTGTCCATCTCTGTCATCAGGGTGTTTTATGTGATCTCACACACACAGTGGTTCTAACACTGTTTGGTGCATATTCTTAATTCCAAAAAATAGATTTTGAAATATGGCAATTTTAAAATATGGCAAATGTTCAGACTTCGGCCTTCTTCCTGACCGTCGATTCATGCTGAGGTTCTTCCTCTCAGCTTTTATTTTAATTTGTTTTAAGTTAATGATTAATGCCTACACCAGCTGTTATATGCTCTCAGTACACCCAGAAGCACAAAAACACTTACCGGCACTTAGTCATAACACAGTGGGCTGTTTACTTACCTCTCTCCCCTCCCCCACAGCGTTTGTCTTTTGAATCAGTTCCTTTGGACTAAGGCTTAGCTTCTTTCCTCTCAGGTCAAGTGTTCTCTAGCTTTAGTCTTTATCAAAATCACCTGGAAATTATTGTAAAAAACACAGATGGTCCTCAAATGTTCTAATTAAAAGTTATTGAAGGAATAACATGTGAAATGAGAAATATTGCCTTAGTTTTTATCTGATCTGCAGGGCGTTTATTAATAGTGCTCAGCAGTCAGTATACTTAGAACATTTTTTCCTTTAATGTGAACATGATGGCGCGTTTTATCTCGTGTTCTCAAGTCTACCCCTAGTGACCACAGAGCAGCATGTAAGCCATGTTGTGTGTGTGTGTGTGTGTGTGTGTGTCTGTAGAATGGACTCACATGATGGCAGAGGCTGGCAAGTCTAAATTTGCAGAGCCAGTGTTGCAGTTTGAGTCTAAAGGCCGGCAGGTTGTAATATAACCGGGAAGAGTTAAAAGTCTCAGCCTCCAGGCTGTCAGGCAGAAGTCCCTCTTATTTGGGGGAGGATCATCCTTTGGTCGTACTCAGTTTTTTGATTGATTGGATAAGTCCACCCATTTGAAGGGGAGCAATCTTCTTTATGCAGTCTACCAACTTCCATGTTAATCTCATCCCAAAACAACATCATGGGAACACCCAGAATAATGTTTGACCAAACATCTGGGCACTAATGTCTCAGTTGTCTAGTCAATACATAAAATTAACCATCACAGTTCCCATGGGTATAATCTCAAATCCATGAAAAGTTTATCTGAGATTGATTTTTGGGTGTGGTATGAAATATGATCTCATTTAACTATTTTCCTTTAGACATAATTGGGGCATCCATCTCCCCTTTTTCTGTATGGGTAACTTATTTTCTCAACACTTACTTTCTCGTGATACTTCATGAGGGAATTCTAGTAAGTTTACAATATTACACACATCCGAATGTCCAACTGTAACAAAGGCCATAAATCCATATTCTGAGAGGTTCTGAAACTTACTTTTTCAATCTAAAAAGGAATTCCCAGAGCCATCACAGACAGACCTATTGACATTGTCAATTTTCCAGCTTAATAAGTCAACTTTTTGGCAGTCAGGCTGAGAATGGATTCCTGGTTGATATATAGTCTTTCTTTTTTTTTTTTTTTTAAGATTGTATTTATTTACTCTTAGAGATAGGGCAATGGAGGGAGAAAGAAAGGGAGAGGAACATTGATATGAGAGAGAAGCATCAATTGGTTGCCTCTTGCACATGCCCTAGCTGACCTAAGCATGTGCCTTGACCAGGAATTGAACCAGTGACCTTTCGCTTTGTGGCTCGATGCCCAACCTACTGAGCCACACCAGGTAGGACTGTAGTCTTGATTTAAGCCAACATGCAAGTGGGTATGGTTAAAGAACACAGATGATCCTGGACAAAACTTTATAGTAATTCAAAATTAACTATATCCTTCTGCTACAAATCTAAGCAGAGAAGCTAGAGGCCCTATTTAACATCTTATAGACTCAAATACACACTTATTTTGCCTGAGTTACAGTTTCTTCTAAATTCTTCTGGAGATTTCAGTAAGTCTGTTCAGCTGGCATATTATACATAATATCACTGACCCATAAATATTGTCACTGATTAAACTATATTCACCCAAATGGCTCTCAGAGACTTTCTTTGATTTGATAAAACACAAATATTGTTAAGAAATACGCCTACTAAAATTTTGAGTAAAGGAAACTTCTCCATACAAACCAATTAAAATCTGAGACAGCCTTAATGTGAAAAAAAATTCCCTAGGCTTTTCCCACAATTTGGATGTTTATCTTCCACTACATTGTCTACTCCTCCCATTTCACTTGCTCATACAGAACATTTCCATGGTCCCTGGCCCCTGTCATGTAATTCCGTGTAAGCCTTCTTTCCATTAATCCGTGGGCCACCTATTCCAGTTTCCAGAAACCCCTACCCTCAATTGGTGTTCAGACAACAGAGGAAAAATAAGCATTACGATCATTTTCAATAATATAAATCATCCCACTTCCTTTACAAAGAGCATAGGGTTGTAGCCAGCTTTGATTTTTCAGAAGAATTGCTTTCTTTTTGCCTTCTGAACATTTTTATCAATGTAACATTATGTTTACACATTGAACTATAAGCTACCTTGCCTGTTTTCCTTTCACCTTCATTGGCTACTTCCTTTTAACTTTTCTTTTTATTTAGGGAGCAGGGGAGGTTTCTTCTGTCTTCTCTCTTCTACTACTTCCTCCTTCCCATTTCTATCATCTCTGTCTTTATGATTTTCGTTTCTCTTCCCTTCTATTTTCTTTCTTCTGCCCTATATATCTTCTTTTTGCTTCTCTTCATTAAGTTTATTTAAGAAGAGAAAAAATATTTTTTGGCAAGTTAATTACTAATACCTATCTTAAGAAGAAATATTCATCACCTAAATACATAAGCTAACATTTCAGTTAGTAGTCATACAAATTTATACTTTTGTCTTCATGTTTCTCACAGATAATAAACCACATTGTTGTTTCCCTCCTTGGATGTGATTTGACTATAAAATCTCAAATGTTCTAGAAGGATTGTGGTTGGAGGTGAGAATAGCTTCTTGCCAAAGTGTCATCCCATTTTGAATTCTAGGACAAAACTGTCACGTGAAGACTCTTCCATTCCTTGAGTGATCTACTAGGTCAGACTCCCTCATCAAATCTGTCACTGTGAGTGGGTCTTCACTACTGTTAGCAGCACCACTTAACATTTCCCTGGCATGATTTAAATGGATTTTCATGGTATTCCAATACCAGAGAGCATATTCTGCCAGTCTAAAACATATTCAGTAGCTACAGCCACAAAACATCTAAATATATCCAATTTCATTTTTGGATACTTTTTCCCTTCACCCCACATGCCAAACTAAGTCATTTGTCCCGACTACTAGTATGAAGAGGCCCCAAAGTATCCAATCTGAAAACAAGTTTAATTTAATGCTTTCAACATTTTTTTCATTACTCTTATAACTCTGCATTTTCAAATGTTCAAGGTAGTACTTCACTAGACTGTGTAATGATACACGGTTGGTTATGATAGAAAAGATTTTTTTTAAATATTAGGGCTCATGCATACTAACCACTTTTCAATCACCCAGTCTTACAGATGAAGAGATAGCATACAGAAAATATAAGAGATTTGGAACTTCTAGAGAGTGGCCAAACTGCTTTTAGGCTCTATTAGTCAATATTAGTATACATTTAGGGAAAGTTCAGATATTGTTCTAAGGGATATTGACCATGTATTAGATAATATTCATGCTTGTGAAATACTTTCTAGCTCAAAAAGAAAACATCTCTTTTGTAAATACATATGCTTGATATTACAAAGTCTTTGACTGCAACACATTATAGGAAATTATGGTATATTTTGAAGTCATTTGTTAGAGACAATTTTTGGGATGTCTTAATATTAAGTTGAACATTATGAAATCACTGAACTATTTATTAATCTAAAATTTATAAGTTAGTGTTGTTTGATCTAATACTTTGATGATATATAAATAGACTCTGAGACTAAAATTATGTCAAAATTTGTGCCTTTTTATTTTCTAAGTATTAAAACGGAGATAGGGTGAGAGTGAGGGAAGAAAATACGAACTAGAAAAAGAAAAAATAATCCAAAGGGGAACACTTCCTTTGTAAATGTTTCAATAAGACACTGCAACTGATGGAAGAATGTAAACCTAACATGGCAAGTACTTGACAATGTCTCTTTAACAGCTTATGATTAATTCATTTTAGCCTGCATGTCCTGGCTTATTTACTCCTTCCTTAAATGTCTGCAGCTTGACTGACTCCCAGTTCTTGTTGACACAGCATGTGGGCACTGGCTCCATTATCTTTAGTCTCTGTGACTATAAGATATCTAATAAACTTAGCAACCAGTATGCTGAGTACAGGCAATGCAGCCAGCTGGTGAAGTCTTGTTGTGTACTAAAATGAAACTTTGTGTTCATTTTGAAAGGAAGCTTTAGAATCCATTCTTTCATAGGTAATGTCTCAGAGTTTCAGGGGCATTAATCGAAAGCTTCTCATCTTAACCATGGGGCTTTTCTGTCTGCTACCACAAAGAGGGAACGCAAGCCAATACAGAAGCAACTCACGCTGCGAACTATAAAAACACATTTATCCTGAGATATGACTATTTCAAATTTATAGGTTTTGAGAAGTTACCTATATATTTAGGAAACACATATTAGAGAGAGGATGTGAAGGGTGCTTGGGATTCAGATGGAAATGCAGAGCATGTTCACACATCCATCACAGTATCGGCAATGCTCAATCTTTGGTAAGGGTGCACAAGTATTCAAAGTTATCATTTGTGAATGTATAATTTACATCACTGCCAAGATCCTCATTGTTTTCTTTATTTAAATTGGCATCCTGATTTATTCCAAACATTTTCTGAGATGGAGCTAATTAACTCAGTTCTTGGGGGAGGAAACCGAAATAGGAATAAAATAATTTCTTAATAGGGCTGTGACAACCTGAATTCATAAATTGAGACATAGAAGGAAACATTTTAAAAGCTGTAACCATGAATTAAATGTAATATATTCAGAATCTGTCTGCATTTGTGAGAGACAAAGTGAAGAAAAGATTCATAGACAATATAGTCCAACCAGTTATGATTTTTGGAAATAATAAGAAACTTTTTAAAAAAATTCTAAAGCTAGTTTGTAGTAGCCAAGGTTGAAATGTATGTCCCTGAATTCCAGTCCAGTGTTTTCTACAATGCAACAGAGATGTAAAATGATCAAGGCAAAATTTCCTTCTGATTCACTGAAAGCTCAGGAAAAATAGGCATTATTCTTCTCTGTAGAAAGAGGTTAAGGCTAGGGAGAACTGATTTTTGTAAATGGTAAATTAGAATTTTTTTTTGGTGTCCTGGTTACTTCCCCCTTTGAAGGTGTCCAAGAGGAAATGAAACTACAAAAACTGCATTCAGTAAGTGGCAGTGCGCAGACGATAGTCCTGATGCCAGGACATGTAGTCCGAAGAAATGGGGGCAATACCCATGTCGGCACTGTGGGTGACAGCTTAGAGAGACAGCAGAGGAAGTGTGATGGTTTGCTGCAGCAGCTGGAAGTGGCATGGACATACAAACATCGTCTTATTCATTGGTATAAAAATAGATATGATTTTTTAAAGGAAGTGAATATTTAGGTGCCATTTTTATGTCGTGACTGTGGGCAGTTGACCCAACTTTTTCTCTATTTCACTAGGTGAGATGACCATCTAAAATTGAATTGCCTTAAAGTTAAAAAAAGAAAAACAGATCATTACCAAGCTAGGAACCACGTTTACACTTAGTTTAGAAAGAGAGAGATTTATGGTAAGGAGTAATTCAGGTGCACAAAGCTCAAAAAAAAAAAATGATTAGGTGAAACATGCGTATTTTTGAAAAGAAGGAAGAAATTATACTAAGAGTTAGAGAACTGGACATACGCACTATGTGGAAGTGACATTCTGGATTGAATTGAAGCCATCCAAATTGGATCCCCTAAAGTAAGGAAAGATTGACTGAAAAATGATTTTTTTGTTTTTTATTTTACTTGAAAAATGATTTGTAAAGATTCTATTTATTTATCTTTAGAGAGAAGGAGAGAGGGAGAATAAAAGGAGAGAAACATCAATGTGAGCCAGAAGCATTGATTAGTTGCCTCTCGCATGTGCCCCGGCCAGGATGAACCCGCAGCCCAGACGTGTGCCCTGACTGGAAGTCGGACCACAGGACCTTTCGCCTTGTGGAGCAATACCCATCCAACTGAGCCACATGCGTTAAGGCTGAAAACGATTTTCTAAATTATTATTTAACATTATTTATGTATGAACACATAATGACTATAGAGATTTGAAATTTGACAGATAGCATGGGTCTGATTTCCAAAAAATATTTAAATATTTTTCAGATCCATTGAGTTTATGATCTAGTAAGAACAAAACCCTGGTTCAGGTTGACCAGAATGCTGAAGGACCAGCCAGATTGCATTTCTGTATAATTGTGCCACAGAGAATTGAAGGTAGCTAGCAGCTTCATTGAATACATATGCATCCTGTAGCAGAAGCCTTTTTTTCCAAAGAATCTAAAAGTATTTGGGGGTGAATTTTTTTCCAAGAGTCAGATTAGTGGATTTTTCTAATGTGCTTTTTAAAATATGCAGCAAAATCGATAGAACAAAAGTAAAATTATCTCCTAGGAAATTCACCTGTTCACATATGTTCATTTGGGTTTGCTGTTTTCTAAGACTTTAGGAAATAATATTTTTAATTTTATATTAAGAGATATTTTTAAAATAAATTTTAGTATTTCCTATTAGATATTTACCAATAAGAACTTTGTTTTTTGCCCTCAATAAAAAAGACTCTTGGAAATAATTTTTTCCTTTTAAGGTTAGATTTAAACCAATGGAAATAAGCGAGGAAGACATATTCTATTTAGAGATTCCAAAGTGATCTCTCTCCAATTCTTTTTGTATCCTACTTTTACATCTTGTAAGACCTCACAGGTCCTAAAGAGTACATAAGCATTAGCTGCACACTAGTCCTGCTATCAGTCCATGATCTCCAGATAAAGTACACCGTCCAAGAGATACAGTCATTTCCTCACAAGAAATTACAAACTGGAATTTGCATGTTTGTACTTGGATATCTGTGCACCACTGAATCTTCACATCTCCAACTGCACCTCCACCCCTGTCAGATGTGATTTGTACTTCTTTTTATTGCCAGCTTTTCCCCAGGAACGTATTGTATAAGGCACTTTTTCCAGTCTCTCTAGCTCTGAAATCACGATCCTGAGACTAACTGCACATTTCCCCTGACTGTGTAACAATTTTACTGCCTGACCAGAATGCTCGCTGAAATTCTTACTGTCACATAGAAGGTACAGGGAAAGCAAAAAGATTTTGACCATTAAGGAGAGAATGAAGCCTGTGGTATTTACAGTAAGACAGGAAGGTATCTGGAACCTTAACAGAATAAGTTATAAAATCTGTTTTATTTGATATGGTTCTTCAGATTCGTGTCCTTCTGTAGGTTTTTCCTAGTTTTATTAGGGTTATTCTGGACTTGTAGGTATCATGACTTGGAGCATTTTCCAACAGAATCCCTGTAATCATGAGGTAGATATCTTTTTTGCAATTAGCCTAGTGTCTTTCTCTCTCCTTACTGTTGCTAAGCACCACAGTCGCTGGCTTGCTTTTTACCCATTTTTTGTTAATACAGTGAGAGAATTGCTGTGCAATTTTGTAGAGCTTTATGATTCTAAACACATATTTGGGAAAAGAAAGCTCTTCACTATATGTGGTAACATTTCTAACAATTTTACTTATATTTTATTTAAATAATTATTGGATCATTCTTGAGAGAAAAGCATCCGTTCTGACATGTTTCATTATGAGGGGTTTTAGGGGTTTAAGGATGAGTATCTTCAGAGTAGTTTTCATCTAGTAATATTGGGATAATTTTTACATCTAAAGCAACTTATAAATTCCAAATTAACTCCTTGAGCTTGGCCACATTGTGTTTAACAGTTACGTTCAGTCTCCCTATCCCAGATATGACGATCTAGATTTTAAATCTAGGTAACTAAATCACCAGGCTTGCACTGTTAGATATTTTTAATATAGAAAGAGTGGATTATAGAAAAGCTCTCATGGCTAAAATTGCTTTTACTCTTGGATTAGCATTAACCAAAATGTGCCCCACTGAATGCTTAGCCTGGATAATAGTTATTTGAGGGGAAAAAGAGCTGTGAAGGGGTCGGCAGAGGAGACTTCGGTGGGTTAAGAAGGTTGACACAATGCAAAACTGATGACTTCTCAGTCTGAAAAATGCAAAAATTCATTTTGATAGTCTCAAAGGGTTTATGATATGAAATGTGTTCCTAAATGAAATCACAATATCATCCCTTTGATTTACAAAAATACAATCATTATTCTAATAATCACAGGAATATATTTTGAAATAGTTTTAGACAATTTCTTTACTTAGGATAGAAATCATCCTTTGCCTAGAGGTTTTCTCAAAGTATTTTTTCTTTTTTTAGCATATAAGGATACTACTCTTTCTAATCCAAATAAAGTTGTCTGTAGACAAAACTATGAATACAGCAACTTCTTTTGGTCTTCTTTTAATTTCTGCCCCTTTTGCATGTGATACTTTACCTCTCTTTATAACTAACACCTGTGACATTACAGTGTCGTCTGGGTTTATTCCTACCACAGTCCCTCGACCCTGTCTAAATCAGCATCCTTTGCTTAAAGTATAACCCTATGCTAACCACTCTAATGGATTTAGAAGTTTGTGGAGACTCACAGAGCTCTCTCCTTCTGTCATCAATGGATCACCAGACAAGGTCATTCATTTTCCTTTTTTGACTCAAGGCAGTATTTCTAGTCAGAATTTTAGGTTAGATGCTATGGCAACTGAAATAGGAAGTTTGAGGCATGAGTTCTAGTTTTAGTCCAGCCAGTAAATATGTACATCTGGCTATGAACAAATCAATGCATCCCTTTCATTTTCTCTGCATCTATCTGTATCCAACAAATATATATTGGGTACCTCATTTTACCTATGAGAAGCCTTCTTTAATCCACTTTCTATACAATAAAAATATATAACAGTGCAAGCCTTGCGGTTTAGTTACTTAGAGCTAAGTGTTGTGGTTGAAATTATAATGGTATTCACTATAGCATCTTAACTTAGTAAGTTACTAAGGATCAGGGGTGCATCTTGGTAGACCAATGAGAGAAAAATTGGGGAGAAAGTATGATATTAATACTTTAATTTCAAAAATGATTCTTGGGGAGAAGTTTATTAGATCTTGAGAATTGCTTACCATGTAGAATTATAGTTTACCTAATAGGCTAAACACAAGTTTAGATAATTAGTAAAGAAATTACACCAAAAACATGTTTGAATATACTTGATGTTTTAGAGAAGCATTACAAGAGTATGAGAAGAATCAGAATTTCATGGAATTTTCACATACAGTGGACCCTTAAACAACATGAGTTTGAACTGTGCAGGTCCACTTCCATGGGGATTTCTTTTCAATAAATATACAGTCCAGCCCTTCATGTGCGCAGGTTTTGGATATGTGGACTTATGCAAATATAAATTTAAAACACTCTTTATTGTGCACAGTTGGGAGTCTGCAGATGTGAAAGGCCAACTTAAGTTATACCCAGACCGTCGACTGAGCGGGGGTTGGTGCTTCTCACCCCCACATTGCTCAAGGGTCAACTGCATTTATTTTATTGTTCATTACTGTTTTATTTCAAATTACATAATTACATTTGTTTTTTCAGGCTTTTATAACAAACAAGGTGGTTAAAAACTACAGAAGCTTAGCCCTAGCCACGTAGTTCTTCAGCTGGTTAGAATGTTGTCCTGATAACCAAGGTTGCAGGGTTGATTCTGGGAGAGCACACATATGGGAGTCAACCAGTGAATGCACAGGTAAGTGGGACAACACATTAATGCTTCTCTCTCTCTCCCCGCCCCGTCTCAAATCAATAAAAACATTTTATTTTTCAATAGAAAAAAATTTTAATGTGCAGATAAGTGTCTCTCATAATTAGATAAAAACAACTGATGTGCCTTAAGATGTTTGATTTTTAAATAGAGTTCAAATATATATTATCCATAAAAAGTTATTTTTATGTTGACTTTTCCGATAATTATTTTAATTCATCCTAATTTATTATCTTGTGGTTTTATGCAAGATAAGGAAGGACACCTTGTCTCTTCCTTCTGTCAATTCTGGAGCATTCTTGATGAGGGAGAAGCTATATACTATGTTTTTACATGGTGCTCAATAAATATTTACTGACTTAGTTAATGAATTGGAATTAAACTAAAGAGCAAATCCTTCAGGACTTTTCCAAAACATGCTCTCTGTCATTAAGCCCAGAAAATGTCTCAGAACTGGCCACACGATTTCCATTTAACATACGTCATAAAACTTCTCCCCCTCCCTCCGTCCCCCATTCAACCAATCTGTCATCTTAGTTCAAATGTAATCCTGACTTTCTATTTTCCCGTGCCGGGAAAGCAAGATGCTTCTCAGTGTTTTTCTACTGTTGCAGAGGCTCTATCACTTCCTAGGACTCGGAAATATGTGGGGCTGTTCAGTGGCTGTCATGACCCTGGTACCTCAGGAATGCAGATAATGTATTACAGAATTTTACACCTTAAACTTATGTAATTTTATTAACGAATGTAACCCCAATAAATTCAATTTAAAAAAAAAACATTTGGTCCAGACTGGGGCCTGTCAGAAGGTGAAGGAGATATTTCTTTAAGAAGATGCATATCAGCCCTGGCTGGGTAGCTCAGTTGGTTAGAATGTTGCCCAGACATGCAGGGCTGTGGCTCGGTCACCAGTCAGGGAGGCAAGAATCAGCCAATGAATGTATAAAAGAGAAGAACAACAAGTCGATGCCTCTTCCTTTCTCTCTTATCCCCTCCCCCATTCTCCCTCTCTCTCCAAAACCAATTTAAAAAATACAGAAATTTATTCTTTTGCAGTTTTTTGGGCTAGCAATCTGCAATCACATTGTTGGCAGGACCATGCTCCTTCTGAGGCTATTAGAAAGAATCTGTTCCATGTCTCTCTCCCAGCTTCTGGTGACTTCTAACAATACTTTGCGTGCCTTCTCTTAGCTTCATCACTCCAATTTCTCCCTTCATCCTTCATGGCCTTCTCTCTTTTCATGTGTTTGTGTCCACATTTCCCCATTTTTTAGAAGAATTTGGGGTCTACCCTACTTTGGTACAACCCTATTTCTACTTGATTATATCTGTAAAGACCCTAAGTTTACAGACACACATTTCAGGTGGACATGAATATGACAGGTCCTGGCTGCGGGGCTGCGGGGCTGGAGCATTACCTGTACATGAAAAGGTTTGGGGTTCAATCCTCAGGCAGGGCACACACCTAGATTGCAGGACTGGGGTAAGTAAGGGAGGTAATTGATAGATGTTTCTCTCTCACATAGATGCTTCTTTCTCACTCTATCTCCCTCCTTTCCTCTCTCTCTAAAATCACTAACCTATATCCTTGGGTGAGGATTAAAAAAAAAAAAAGAATCTGGGGCTAGCGGCACTATTAAACCTAATACAGTGAGTGCAGCATGTTTAACCAAAGATCAAAAAGGCCAGTAAAATAATTAGTAGAAATGTAGCAGGATCAACATAGTGATGTTTCTTATAATTATTATACCCATAGTTCTGTTTTTATCCCAATATGAAGATGTTCTTTTTATAAAATCATACCTATAACTCATTTATATTTAACTTTCCATCCTGCCTCTAGCATTAAACCTCCATACAGTAGGATTTTTTTCTTTTTCACAAACAACACAACACCCAGATAGTATTTTACTCACTGTAGTGATTGAATTAATTAATTACTAAAAATACCAAAATCAGGTTGATACATTTGATAGGGGGTTATTATCTAAAATTTATAAAGAACTTATAGGCCCAGCTGGTGTAGCTCAATGGATTGAGCGCAGGCTGGGAACCAAAAGGTCCCAGTTCGATTCCCAGTCAGGGCACATGCCTGGGTTGCAGGCCAGGTCCCCAGTGAAGGCCATGTGAGAGGCAACCATACATTGCTCTTTCTCCCTCCCTTCTCCTCTCTCTAAAAATAAATAAATAAATAAATAAAATCTTAAAGAAAAAAAAAGGACTTATAAAACTCAATGCCAAAAAGTAATTCAATCAAAAATTGGCAAAGGACCTGAATAGACACTTCTCCAAAGAGGGCATACAGATGTGAAAAGATGCTCAATGTCACAAATCATCAGAGAGATGTAGATTAAAACCACAATGAGATATCACCTCACACCTGTCAGAATGGCTGCCATCAACAAAGAAAACAAGTGCTGATGGGGATGTGGAGAAAGGGGAACCTTTTGCACTGTTGGTGGGAATGCAGACTGGTGCAGCCGCTGTGGAAAGCAGTATGGAGATACCTCAAAAAATTAAAAATAGAACTTCCTTATGACCTAGTGATTCCACTTCTGGGAATTCAGCCAAAGAAACCCAAAACTCTAATTCAAAAGAACATTAGCACCCCTATGTTCATTGCAGTATTATTTACAATCGCCAACATTTGAAGACACCCCAAGTGACCATCAGTAGATAAGTGGATCAAATAACTATGGGACATTTACACAATGGAATACTACACATTCATAAATCTACTCAGTCACACTTTTTGCATAAAAGTGTGATTTTATACAAAATTCACTCGTTTCTATGTAAAGTCTAAGAAAATCTTCTTTTTTTGGAGATTTGAAATTTTTTGTAGGTTTGCTCACTTTGGCTATTTGGGTGTTTTTCTTTCTATCAAATTAAAAATTATGACTACAATTTGTGTAATTTGGTGTCCTTTAATATACTTTCTTTTTTTTGAGAATGTAATAAGCTTTATTTTATTTTAAAGATGTTGTTATTTAACTTTTAGAGAGAGGGGAAAGGATGAAGAAAAAGAGGGAGAGAAACATCGATATGTGAGAGAAACATCAA
Source organism: Micronycteris hirsuta (assembly GCA_004026765.1). Taxonomy (NCBI): domain Eukaryota; kingdom Metazoa; phylum Chordata; class Mammalia; order Chiroptera; family Phyllostomidae; genus Micronycteris; species Micronycteris hirsuta. Next base: position 28,414 of record PVJI01013183.1, on the reverse strand, counting down.
TTGGTTGCCTCTCATACTCCCCCCAACCAGGGACCTGGTCCACAACTCAGGCTCGTGTTCCGACCAGGAATCAAACAGGGAACCTTTGATTTGCTGGACAACACTCAGCCCACTGAGCCACACCAGTCAGGGCAGGAATGTAATAGGGTTTTTTAAAATTCATATTTGGGAAATATTTTACTCTGACTTTTAAGTAATCTTTTAAATATAATAATTATCATATAATTTCTTATAATTTTATTATTTATTCCCTTTATTCATTTATTTCTATGGAATCAATTTAGTATGTGTGATTTTGATTTTTTCTTTACATCTAAAAGAACTCCCCTTCTTAATAATTTGGTTTTAATGTCACTTCTAAAAGTGGTCTTTCCTGATTGTCTTCATCAACATTAATAAAACAATAGCATCATTATAGCAAGGAACAATATTCTTCCTCACTACATTGGAGAACCCAGTCTTTTCGTCATGGTAGCCAGTGATTCTCCATTCATATTGATAGGATCTCTGCCTACTGATATTTCATCTCATTTATTCCATCTCTCCTTTTGCTGTACAGATTATTTCTTAAGGTCATTTTTTCCTACCACGTTAAACTCCTGAAGCAGATATTGCTTTATTTCAATAAAATCATCTTTAAGGTGTATATTTCCTGTGTATTTTTTAGTAAAAGTACCTTCTCTTAAATAGTATTTGGCTTTTATAAAGTGCCCATGTATTTGTGTACGCGTGTGTATGTGTTTCTGAGCATAGTAGAGTGAGATGAGACTGATCTAGATCCTAACGGACAGGATGTGTGAAATGTCATTAGTGAACAGAAAGAAATGTCCTCACAACAGAAAGAAAGGAAGGAAGGGAAGAAGGGAGGAAGGGGGGTCGAGATTGAATTCATTATTAGTTCCTAGAGTCATGTCATTCTCATTATGCCACGCAGTCTGTTATAGTGTCTTTTAGAATTAAAACTCTATGTTTGCACTGGAAGAAATTTTAGATTTGACAGGACTCAGTATAAACATTTTCACAGTACAGATTCTAGTACCTTTTAATTGTTATCATGACCTTCTTCTCTTCCTTGTAAGCTAGAAATCAGAGAGTGATACTCGGGAGTAGGGAGGGGCCGGTAGGAGGAGTTTGCAGAAGCAATGGTAAACATCTAGGACAAGATTGGCTGAGAAGCTGAATGCCTCCAGAGTGCGTGGAATTAGGGGCAAGAAGATTCGAAATAGAAGAAGGGCCTTCAGGCGCTGGCCCAGGCTCTCTGGCTCATGGACCGGCTGTCTCTGGGCTCGGGTGCTTCTTGGAGGATGCCTGGGTGATTGTGCTGCAGCTGCCCACGTTTCCCAATGCACAGTATTTTGGATAAGAAGGAACTTGGGGCACAGCCTCAGATTGGGCTGGCCAGGCAGAGGGTGGCAGGGTTATTCTTCTTTGGGCGATTTAGATGGGACCACCTCTGCCATTCTTCCAAAATTGTTCATCTGCCTGTCTCAGGTTGACTGCCTGTGTTAGGCCAGAAGCAAAGAAATACATAGTCTACCCAACACTTGCTACGGAGTATTATCTAGGCCAAGCAACAATACTTGTTCTGGGAGATGGCAACACAATTTAAGAAGGAAAAGAAAATCTTCAACTGGAGGATGGACTCTTAAAGAAAAATTATCTCACTATGTACTAGGCTTCAAGTAACTATTAAGTTTAGCTTTTAGTGATTCCATCATCAATATATTCTTAGTTACTAAAAGAAAAAAATAACAGTGAATTTACCTTAACAAAATCATCAGCAAAGACATTTCTTTCAGATTAATAAATATGAAAGTCTAAAATAGCAGTTGTGTTTAAGATATTCTAACTCTTTCACAAAAGCATCCTAACTCTTATAAGGGCTTATATGAAAAACAGCCATGTTTTCAGGGAATTCTCACAAAGAATTTAAATTGAGATGTTTAAAATAAAAAATTCTGAAAAATATTTGATTAGAAATGTACTTTTTCTTAAAGTCATGTTTTTGTTACTCCCATCTTTAGGAAAGATTTTCTTTATCACTGAAGAAAATATATTCTAACTCAAAAATACTGAATTAAACAAATAAACTCAAGATATATTGCACATTTTTATTCAGTGTTCAGAGCTGAAATGGTTGAGCAATAAGAGAAAAGCTGAGTATTTCTCTCTTCTCACTGTTGAAACTCTGCTTTACTCTCAGTAAGTTACCCCAAAAGGAAAGAAAAGGGATTACTTTATTGAATACTGAATACCATACACTATACTAGACAATGCAAGTGTGCATATGTGTGTTGGGAACAAAAATAACATTGTGAAATTAGCAGTGTTATTATTTCCATTTTACAAATACTGATATGAGGCAAACTTGAACAACTAAAAAACTTGACCAAAGCTCATTTAGCAATGAAGTTATATAACTAAGATGCAGACTCTTATCTTTATAAATCCAAGGCAGTTACCTAAAACAAATAACACAAAATCCAAAAGCAATTAAAAAATAAAAAACTCACCTCCCTATTTCTTTTTAGGTTATATTCCTAAGTATAGGTAGATCCTAAAACAGTTTTATATGCTCTTAAGCTACATCTACAATAATTATAGCTTCTCTCATTTTTGCAGTAATCACAGCAAAAAAAACACACTGATTTAATTTTAATTTAAATAAAGAAATGAGAACAATAAAAGAAAAATGGAAGAAAAATATAACACAAGAACTTTTTCAGAGATAATAGTTTCACTGATATGGATATATGACAATATGTGAAAAATAAAAAGGTAAGATATCAAGAATTCTTTTGTTATACAAGAGCTCTTCCCAAGCTTTTCTTTTTCACATAAGATGGAAAACAAATGTTCCAAATTAAGGCATATAAGAATTAAATGAGGTATTAAAACAGCAGCTGAATAAGTATGTGCTCATTGGGCACAATACATATAAGATCTTGAAAATCATTTTAAATGTTTTCATTTTTTTTGGTTTACCTTTAATTTTACTATAATTTGTTAAACCCAGTGAAGGAAGGTTTTTATATTTATTAGAATAGATTTTATGAACATGAAAAGAAAACATTTTTTTAAATAGAATAGATACATAACACTGCTATAACTAACAGTTGAGGAAATAATTTGAAAATAAAAAATTGATACATGAACATGTAAACTATCATATTTCTAAACAAGAAAATGCCTTTATCAATTAGTATATACTTTAATATAAAGGTACTTATAAAACAAAATCTAAACAAATATAATAGTTATATCTTTCCGATATGTTAACCTACATGAAATTTCTCTTTTTCTCTCTAGTAAAATGTATTGTCTCAGTTTCCATTTTATCCAATATTTACATAGGCACTCCAGTTTTCTTATGGTTTTGTTTGTATATCTTTTTTTCCTGACAATATATTGTTGAATTTTTACTTTTAAATCCAATCTCTACCTTTTAATTAGGTTTCTCAAGCTATTTCTATTTGACACAATATGGCTTCATTTTCATTTATCATTTTACTATTTGTTTTCTGTAGGTCTCCAATCTTTTCCATATCTAATTTCTTTAGTGCTAAATACTTATTTTTGTGTATTATTTTAATTATTTTATCCTATATTTTTTAGGTTTTTTTTCTTCTTAGTTGGTCTAGAGATTACAATATGTATTTTAATTTATTTCAATATAATTCATAGTAATACTTTCCCACCATCATTGTCATATATTAAGTCTATATATGTTATAACACAACAATATAATGTTGTTATAATTGCATTATACATTCTGATTTTTTTTATTATAAGAAGAAATTATAAAAATGTACCTGTAAAATATTTTTTACAGCCTATACTTACCACTCATGATATTTTGCATTTCTTCCAAAGGATTTCAGTGCTCTCAGGTATCATTTCCTTTTCGCTTGAAGGACTCCTCTAGCATTTACTGTACGGTCAGTGTGCTAGCAATAAACAGCCCCATTCTTTACTTTCCTGGAATACGTGTATTTTACCTTCTTTTGGAAGAATAGATTTCCTGGATATAGAATTCTTTGTTGGCAGTTTGCTTTCATTTTTTATTTTGTTTTCTCTTTTTTCACTTTTAATGTCATTCCACTGCCTTCTGGAGTCCCATTTGATTCTGATGGTAAAGCAGCTATTGACTGCACCAAAGCTCTCCTATACAAAATGGGCCATTTTTTTCTTGCCGCTTTTGACTTTCTTTTTGTATTGGAATCCAAACAGATAGACTGTAATGTGGCTTGGTATAACTACTATTTTGTATTTGTCTTATTGAGTTTTGTTGATTAATAGTCTTCATTAAATTTTGGAGGTCTTTTTCTATTATTTTCACTGATTCTTTTTTCTGTGATCCGGAACATGCTGTTGTGTCTCTTTTTATTCAGTTTTTTTCATTTCAGTTTTTGTACTCTCTGATTCTAGGACAGTTATTTGTTTATTTTTCATAAATTCTATATTCTTGTTGAATTTTTATTTGTTGACCCATTGTTGTCATACTGTCATAGTTTTTCTTTTAATTTTTACAGTGGTTTATTTTATTTCTTTGAGCACATTTAAAATAGCACATTCTAAGTATGTTTCTGCTAAAATCGACATTTGTGGATACTCATGGACAGTTTCTATTAACTGCTTTTTTTAATTCCCTATAAATGTGTCACAATTTTCTGTTTATTTGCATCTCATAAATGTTTAATACCAAGTTTTTTTACAAATAATTTCTATCTATAAAAAATAATATCCATATCTATATGTATCTATTATATTACTGTATATATTATAGCATCCCTCGATTTTAAAAATTTGTCCCATTGATAGCTGACAGTTTGGGTTATGTGTTTCTTTATTTTGGTTTTTAAAACTTGCCTGGACATAACCTTTGCCATAGGTCTCCATTGTATGGTCACTCATGTCTCTGCGCAGGAGTTCTGAATTATCTTTGTTTTGTTTTATTTTAATTTGACTTCCTAGGAGATGACTCTGTGTCTGAGTAACTTAGTGGTCATTGAATGATTGCCAGGAAGTTGTTCGTCATAACCACTTTGAACAAGTAGGGTTTCTGTCCCTGCCAGATGGATCTGCGTGTGGGTAAGAGAATGCATTCAATGGTCAGGCCACTTTCAAGTTGCCCAAATTTTACTTTTCCCTCTAGTCCTTTTTAAGTCTTCTCTACATGTGCATGTGGTCACAGGATTGACCAGGAATGTTTAAATATCTTGGGACTCTTCTAGTATTAGCTGGACCCATGCACAGATTCAGCCAGAAACATGCTTGGCCCACTCACTTCTCAGACTAGTAAAGCCAACGAATTGTCTCTTACCTGTTTGCTTGCCTTCAAGAAGTTATTTCCACTAATAATATGTTTTATTGTTATTCAAGTACAGTTGTCTCAATTTTTCCACCACTGCCCCAACCCACCCATCCCTACCTCCCACCATCAATCCTACCCCTCTTTGGCTTTGTCCCTGTGTCCTTTTTCACATGTTCCTTGATGACCCTTCCTCTTTTTTCCCACATTATTCCCCTACCCTCTCCCCCTGCCATGTTACTGTCAGTTTGTTCTTTATTTCAATGCCTCTGGTTATATTTTGCCTACTTGCTTGTTTTGTTGATTAGGTTCCACTTATAGCTGAGATCATATGGTATTTTTCTTTCATCACCAGGCTTATTTCACTTAGCATAATATTCTCAAGATCCATTCATGCTGTTGCAAAGAGTAGGAGCTCTTCCTTTCTTTCTGCTGCATAGTATTCCATTGTGTAAATGTACCAGTTTTTTTTTACTTTATTGTTGTTCAATTACAGTTTTCTGCATTTTCTTCCCTCCCCTCCCCATCCAATCCCACCTCCCTTCCCTGCCTTCCTCCCCACCCTTGGTTCTGTCCATGTGTCCTCTACAGTGGTTCCTGAAAACCCTTCTCCCCATTGTCTCCCCCCCCTCCCCCTTGGCTATTGTTAGATTGTTCTTAATTGCAATGTCTCTGGTTAAGTTTTGCTTGTGGAAGAAGGAGCTTATACCCTTTGCAACAGCATGGATGGAACTGGAGAGCATTATGCTAAGTGAAGTAAGCCAGGTGGTGAGGGACAAATACCATATGATCTCACCTTTAACCAGAACATAATCAACAAAAGTAAATGTACCAGTTTTTTAATCCACTCATTTATTGATGGGCACTTAGGTTGCTTCCAACACTTGGCTATTGTAAATCATGCTGCTATAGACATTGGGGTGCATAGGTTCTTTTGAATTGGTCTTTCAGAATTCTTAGGCTATAATCCCAGCAGTGGAATTGCTGAGTCAAAAGTCAGTTCCATCTTTAGTTTTCTGAAGATTCCATACTGTTTTCCACAGTGGCTGCACCATTCCGCATTCTCACCAACAGTGTATTAGGGTTCCCTTTTCTCCACAACCTCTCCAGCACTTGTTATTTGTTGATTTGGTTATGATAGTTATTCTGACTGGTGAGAAGTGATGTCTCATTGTGGTTTTAATTTGTGTTTCTCCTACTGCTAGTGATGCTGAGCATCTTTTCATACATCTCTGGGCCCTCTGTATGTCCTCCTTGGAGAACTGTCTGTTCAGATGTTTTGCTCATTTTTTAATTCAGTTATTTTTCTTTCTGGAGTGGAGTCGTGTGAGTTCTTTGTATATTTTGGAGATCAAACCCTTGTCCAAGGTATCATTGGCAAATATATTTTCCCATATGGTTGGTTCCCTTTTCATTATGTTGATGTTTTCTTTAGCAGTGCAGAAGCTTTTGATTTTGATGATGTCCCATTTGTTTATTTTTTCCTTTATATTCCTTGCTCTAGGGGATATATCGGTGAAAATATTGCTTGCATGGAATATCTGAGATTTTTATGCCTATGTTCTCCTCTAGGACTTTTATGGTGTGTGACTTATATTTAAGTCTTTTATCCACCTTGAATTTATTTTTGTGTATTGTGGAAGTTGGTAGTCAAGTTTCATATTTTTGCATGTAGCTGTCCAGCTCTCACAACACCATTTGTTGAAGAGGCTATTTTTACTCCATTTTATGTTTCTGCCTCCTTTGTTGAATATTAATTGACCATAGAGACTTAGGTTTATTTCTGGACTCTCTATTCTATTCTATTGATCTATGTGTCTGTTCTTATGCCAGTACCAGATTATTTTGATTACAGTGGCTTTGTAATATACTTTGATATCAAGTATAGTTTGTAATATAGTTTGATCCCTCTTACTTTGTTCTTCTTTCTCAAAATGTTCTGGCTACCTAAGGGTGTTTATGGTTCCATATACATTTTTGAAATGCTTGTTCTATGTCTCTGAAATGTGTCGTTGGTATTTTAATGGAGATTTTGTTGAATATGTAAATTTCTTTGGGTGGTACAGACATTTTGATGATGTTAATTCTTCTAATCCATTAACACAGTATATGCTTCCATTATTTGTGTCTTAATTTCTTTCTTCAGTGTTGTGTAGTTTTCTGAGTTCGGGTCTTATACCTCCTTGGTTAGGTTTATTCCTACATATTTTATTTTTCTTATTGCTATAGAGAATTGGATTTTTCCTGATTTCTGTATCTGATATTTTGTTTTTGGTATACAAAAATGCTTTCAATTTCTGGATATTGTCTTTGTATCCCACTGTTTTTCCAAATTCACTTATTAGGTCGAGCAGTTTTTTGATGGAGTCTTTATGGTTTTCTATGTACACTATCATGTCATCTGAAAACAGTGACAATTTTACTTCCTCCTTTCCAATTTGGATGCTTTTTATTTCTTTTTCTTGTCTGATCACTGTGGCTAGGACTTCCAATACAATGTTGAATAAAGTAGTGAAAGGGGACAAACTTGTCTTATTCTTTATCTTAGTGGGAAAGCTTTTAGTTTTTGCCCATTGAGTATGATGTTGGCTGTAGGTCTCTCACATATGGCCTTTATTATGTTGAGGTATGCTCCCTCTTCTCCCACTTTGTTGAGTGTTTTTATCATAAATGGGTGCTGTACCTTATCAAATGCTTTTTCCACATCTTTTGCTATGATCACGTGGTTTTTGTCTTTTCTTTTGTTTATGCGATGTATTACATTTATTGACTTGGCGAATATTGTACCATCCTTGCATCCCTGCAGTGAAGCCAACTTGATCATGGTGCATGATCTTTTTAATGTACTGCTGGATGCGTTTTGCCAATATATTGTTGAGGATTTTAGCATCTATGTTTCATCAGCAATATTGACCTGAAGTTTTCTTTCTTTCTTATGTCTTTGTCTGGTTATGGGATTAAGATGATGCTGGCTTCATAAAAAGAGTTTGGGAGTCTTCCTTCTTCTTGGATTTTTTGGAGTAGTCTGAGAAGGATAGGGGTTAATTCTTCCTTAAATGTTTTGTAAAATTCTCTTGTGAAACTTGGCCTAGGGCTTTTGTGTGCTGGAAGTTTTTTTGATTACTGCTTCAATTTCACCAACTGTCACTGGTCTTTTCAAGCTTTCTTCTTCTTCTTCATTAAGTTTTGGAAGATTATATTTGTCTAGAAATTTGTCCACTTCACCCGGGTTTTTAAATTTCTTGGCATATAGTTGTTCACAGTTATTTCTTACAATCCTTTGTATTTCTGTGGTATCGGTTATAATCTCTCCTCTTTCATTTCTACCACTAATAATATTATGGGTGTGGTTATCACCCAGCATTTCAAATAGGAAGGTTGTGGGTCCTCGCAGCTTTGCAGTCCTGACAGAAACACCACCCTGAGCTGGGGTACCGGCACAGACTCCCACTGCTCTCTGAAGTTGATTATCCCTTTCTATGCCTTTGACTAACTTCCAGGGCAATGAAATAATAGCTTTTGTCAATTTGTAACAATTTGTTGCTTTCTGGAGACACGACCTGCCAATCTTAGTCATTTTTAAATTTGTCCATAGTTTACAACAAAATGAAGAAAAAAAAACCTAACCCCAATATCTCTTCAATATCTCTTCATAGATGAAGCTGAATACTTGTGAAGAAACATAGAATTTTTATAGTATGTATAGTGCATTTTTGTTATTGTCTCAACATGTCAAGCATGGAAATGAATTTTAAATTCTAAATGCCCACCTTATAAAAATTGTTTGATGCAAATTCATGACAAATGGAAAGGGACAACTGGATATATAAAATAAATATTGTGGAAAATTTAGAATCAATGATAAAGATTAAAAGATTGAATTTAAGTAACTTACATGCAAGGAAATGTCTATATTCATAAAAATAGGAAATTTATGCTTTAGAATACAATAGTGTTATCACTGAAAGTTTTTGAAAATGGGAACTAAAGGGTAAAGAAAGGTGAAATGTAGGAATTATACTCAAGAAGCAGCTAGTAATTGTGAGTATATATGTTTTGAAAAGCAATGACACCATCTTTCTAAGAAAAAAATAGTATTTAAAGCATATACAACCAAATTTGATTCCGATTGTGCCAGAATGAAAGACTTTAAAGAGTGCTGACAATGACTTGGAAAGGATATAAAGAAAGCATTTAGAAATCAATGTTAAATCTAATGCTATCTAAAGAGAATAAATGGCACTACCCCCAAAGACTCTAAGGTAGCAAGAATATTAAAACAAAGAAATATAGAAAGTGTTCAAAAAAGGAATTAATGAGAGAGGGAGAGCTTTGTATATACTGTATTTTTAAGAATCTGGCTAAGATAAAATGTACAACTCTTAACTAACACATTAAGCACGGTATCGGTCCCTTGGGACTGACAGTGAACTTTCCATTCAGGTGGCGTCAGTCCCCAGGGACTGACAGTGGACTGTTTGGGTGGTGTCAGTTCCCGGGGACTGACAGCGAACTTTTCGTTTGGGTAACAGTGGTACGTGGGACCGGCAGTATCAAGGTTAAAAAATAAATGTTGTAATTTTAATGTAGTTTTAAAAAATAAGTGTTGTAATTTTAATGAAGTTTTGCATTGGCTGCACTATTGTGCACGTGTTTATACTCTAACTCAACACCCTCAAATGGTCCCGGCCCGCCGCCTGAACGGGAAACCCAGCAAAATCGGCTCTGCGCTTAATGACGTGTTAATGTACAACTCTCAGTTAATGTAAAAGTAGATATGCATAATAATTTAAAGAAAAGTTGTAACAAAGTATTTGAAATCTTACCTAGAGGAAAAATGACACATACTAAAGTGAAGAGGAAGTTTTGGTTCAGTGTTCCCTGAATAACCATGCAGGGAAATAAAACAACATTGCTTTGGGTGTTTCTGCTACAAATAATGTCCTATAACATACATAGAGATGATTAGGAAACTAAACTGTTATATTACCATTTGAACCAATATAACAAATATTTGTATAGTATACTTTATGTTTTTTGAAACATGCTAACCGTTCACTGAAGACAGCCTTACAAAAGATTATTGAGGAATTTAAAAACAAAAATACTTAGGCCTGTAATTACCTCAGGACTGGTTTGTAATATAAATCAACTAAATACAAATCAACTAAAGGTAATATCAACTGAAGAATAATTTTCTAATGTAACATGGATCTTACATAAATACATGTAAAACTCTTATATTTGCTAAACAACAAAAGTAGATAGTAGGTTTTCCTAAACTCTCGATACAGTCACTACCTCTAGAAAATAGCTACAGCCTATTATGAAATTCTCTCTCTCCAGTCCAAACTAAAAGATTTTTCACTGGATATGGAATTCCAAAGAGCTGCTAAGTGATAATGGAGCCCAATTTACGTCACCGAAGCTCCAAACCTTTCTTAGCTCAAATGGAGTGAAATACATTCATTTTGCACTACACAAGCCAGCCGCTAATGGCCTCATCAAGCACTTTGTACAGTTGTTCATGTAAGCACTTTCTGCTTGAAAGTGAGGAAGCTGTACAGTGCAGCAGCAGCTGCCTAATGCTCGGTTGTCCTTCTGCTGTGCTGAGGGTGTTCGCTTATCATTAGATGAACTTCCCACTCTGTTACTTCTGGTCAAAGATGAGCACTGCCTTTTTTGATCTCAGAGAACCAGAAAATCCAAGATTGTTTAGAGCAAGGTGATTTGGAGAAAAATGCATTTGAAACTTGGCCGTGAGAACACATTTGCAAGCTGCCTCTTTAATATGTGTTGTTTTTTATTCCTAAGGGAAAAATATGACTATGTTTCTTGGTGACAATAAGTAAAAAGAAATTAATAAAGAGATGCAAAAAAGAGGTAAACAAAGAAGAGGACTTATTTTCATAATAATGAATGGCCATTTCCTTATCTGGTAATTACAAATATCAGTAAACTGTACGGGTATTTTAGAATTACTTAGCATGAGTTGGTGGCTAGACTCCAACTGAGGTTAGTGGAATTCGCCTAGAGGAAAGAGCTTATGGTACACTAGGCTATGTAAAAAAATCTTGAAAGTTTTATTTTCTTCCATTTTTAATTTTTTTTAATTTAAGTATAGTTGTAAGTATATTTTTTAACTTAAGTATATTTAATAATATTAGTTATATTATTTTGAGGTTTACAGTATAGTGAGTGGTTTGTTAATTTTATATATTCCAGTGTAATCACCCCACTAATTCTAGTAATTGGTCTTAAAATCCAGAAAATTTTATAGTTATTTCTAGCAAAGGCAATTATTACTTATATAGAGCTCAATCCTATGTAAAATCTTTGAGGGATTTTTAATTTCTAAAATAAAGACAATTATGTCAATTGATTAATATATCTACATATTTTTAATATATTTTATTGATTATGCCATTTACAGTTTCCCATTTTCCCCCTTTTATTCCACTCCACCCCGCACCCCCCCATTCCCTGCCTTTTAGTTTTTGTCCATGGATCATACACATAAGTTCTTTGGCTTCTACATTTCCTATACTATTCTTAACCTCCCCCTGTCTGTTTTCTACCTACCGCTTATGCTACTTATTCTCTGTACTTTTTCCTCCTCTCTCCTCCTCCCACTCCCCTGTTGATATCCCTCCATGCCTTACATAAATCCCTTTAACATTTCATATAATAAAGGCTGGGTAATGATGAACTCCTTGAACTTGACCTTATCTGAGAAGCACTTTATCTGCCCTTCCATTCTAAATGAAAGTTTTGCTGGATGGAGTATTCTTGGATGTAGGTCCTTGCCTTTCATGATTTGATATACTTCTTTCCAACCCTTTCTTGCTTGAAAGGTCTCCTTTGAGAAATCAGCTGACAGTCTTATGGGAATTCCTTTGTAGGTAACTGTCTCCTTTTCTCTTGCTGCTTCTAAGATTCTCTCCTGATTTTTAATCTTGGGTAATATAATTATCACGTGCCTTGGTGTGTTCCTCTTTGGGTCCAACTTCTTTGGGATTCTCTGAACTTCCTGGACTTCCTGGAAGTCTATTTCCTTCACCAGCTTGGGGAAGTTCTCCTTCATTATTTGTTCAAATAAGTTTTCAATCCCTTGGTCTTCCTCTTCTCCTTCTGGCATCCCTATGACCTGGATGTTGGGACGTTTACAGATGTCACAGAGGTTCCTAAGCCTCTCCTCATTTTTTTGAATTCTTGTTTCTTCATCCTTTTCTGGTTGGATGTTTTTTTCTTTCTTCTGTTCCATTCCGTTGATTTGAGTCCCAGTTTCTGTCTCATCCCTATTGGTTTCCTGCACATTTCCCCTCATTTCCTTTAGCGTATCCTTTATTTGTTCAACTAATTGCAACCAACTTTCATCCAATTCTATGAGCATCCTGATTACCAGTGTTTTGAACTGTGCATGTGATAAGTTGGCTATCTCTTTGTTGCTTAGTTGCATTCTTTCTGGAGCTTTGATGTGCTCTTTTGTTTGGGCCATTTTTTTTTCTCTAAATGCACCTGTTACTTTAAGGGGTGGAGCCTTAGGTGTTCACCAGGGTGGGGTAACCTATATCATTGTGTGGTAATGCTTCCTTTGGGTGCGGGGCCTGGGAGGGAGCAATGGCGGCTGCTCCGCTCACCATGGGCTCCCAATCACCCTCCCCCAGTGAGCTCTTCTGTGAGGCTGGGAGCCATTCCCACTGCTGCCTCAACCCCCACAGGTGCTTTCAACAGGTGGTCCGAGGCTTTTTCTTCCTGAGATGGTAGTCTGCGTGGTCTGCTCCTCTCCCCAGCTCCTTCTCCCAGTCTGTCTGTGTGCGAATGCTGGACCACCTGGTCCACCAGTCTAGGCCCCGCTGGTTTCCTTGGGCTTCTCCTGGTACACTGGCCACGTTTTGGCCAGGCACGCCTGCCTTGAGTCTCTCCGGGCGAACTGCTGTCTCGTGGTACACGCTCTCCACCTGGCTCCGCCCCGCTTACTGGTCTGGAAAAACGTGTCCTCTCTAACTTCTTGGCTGTCGGACTTCCACTCGGTTCTATTCTCTGTCCATTCTGGTTTTTTGTTTTGCTTTTTAAATTGCTGTTCTTCCTCTTTTGGTTATGAGAGGAGGCACAGTGTGTCCACCTATGCCTCCATCTTGGCCAGAAGTCTATAGTCTAATATATCCATATTTTTAACTTGTGAACACTGTTGTGGCAGAGATTTCCAATTGCCTTGACTAATATTTGTTCTTTTTTCCACCTATAAAACTAAGCACTATGATCGACTATGTGGCCACCCAGCTAACTTTGATATTTCCAAATCCATTTTTGCCAGGTAGAGTCATGTGATGGATTATGGCCAGTAGCATATGAGCAGACTTGAAGTATCAACCTTGAATCATGCCCTTAAAAGAAAAGGAGCATACAGATTCTTTCTTTCTTATTTAAACCTTATTTGGGGCTACAATATGAACATTGTGACTAATTTCAACCAAGTCAATGAGGTAATAGCCTACAGGTTTCAGAAACAAAGAAACAGAAGACTCTTCTGTCCCTGATGCCTCAAGGAACCTTGGCAATCCTAAATCACCTGCCTGCAGGGATTCCTCATAGTGAAATGAATGCTTACCTTGTTTAAACCTTGTACTTTAGGATACCTCATCATCAGAGCCTAATCTGTGTCTTAATATAGCTTTTGATGAAGGTCCTCTGGGAGACATATAAGAACTTCTTAGTTTTAATAATATAAAGAGTGCGATTATTCACAAAGTATCTAGGACATCTGAGCATGGTTATTCTCATGGTTTTCCACAGAAGCCAACTAAGTGTCCACATTTTAGAATTATGAATACCATATATGTTGAGTGCAATTATTATTTAGTTCAATAAAATAGAAAATAGAGGGTGGCAATAATGTTTTTGTATGCTTGTCCAGAAATACCATCTTTTAATTCCATTAGACAGCTGTTTGAAAGAATGTTAACTTGAAGAAGGTCTCAGGCATTCTTCTATCCCATCTCCTTCTAGGTTTCTCTCAACAATTTGCTAGGAGTTTTACCATGTATTTATACATTTAAAAAACAGGAAGTTTTGATGGTACAGGCGTTGCAGACTTGACTAATAATGTATTCTAAAGGCTTTTTCAGGATGCAAAAGCTGAACGGAAAAGCAGGTTTTATCCACTGCTGCTCTACATCAGATGTAGAAACATCTTTGGCTTGAAACATTATAAATTGTTTTATCATCGTAAAGTAAACTATAATATCAGTATGGGAGGTATTGGTAATGCATTTGATACAGAACAATTTACTTTGCTTCTGCTTTGACTTTATGATTTCCTATATTGATGTGCTCTGCAATTCTTCTCACTAATCTCTTTCACTTTTAGATTCTAGTAAATTTGTTAAATAATAGCCACTCTCAAATGAGATTTAGTGACATTGAAAAGTCACTGCTCTCTTGAGGATAATCTTCATTTTAAAATTCTCCTTCTCCAGGTTTTCCATATTTAGATTGTAGCCTTCTTTTTGTTCTTTGAAGCTTCATTTGCAAGCTAATGTCAGTTTCTTTCAGGAAATAGTAACAATAATTACTACAACGTTATCCAGTTGAAGAGGTTCTTAGCTTTTATTTAGTAGCTTAGCATTGTGTGGCTTTTAAGAACATTCTTTCAGTTTTTTGATACTAAAATTTCTCTAAGAGCCACATTTACTTCCCTTTTAGAATTTTCACAGATACATGTGATGCTACATAAAACGTGAATTTGAGGGAGGATTTCTGATGGATTAGAATGAAGTAAGGAGGCAGGGACAGGAGTAGCCTGGGAACCCCTCCGACTGGCTTGGGCTCTGAGGCAAACACTGAGCATATCACAAGGGAGCTGCCCCCTGGTGGATTCCAGCAGAGAATTTCCAGTTATATCTATCATTTCAAAAATAGAACTCCTCCTCCACTGGCTTATGTCAGTCAAATTTGAATCTGTGTGTTTCTGAAGCTGATAATATTAATTATAACCTACAACATTGGGTCTGGTCAATACAACTAGAAATGAAATCAGGGTTTCCTGCTACCAAAGGAAAAAGGATTTGGCTAGAACAAAAAAATTTTTTCAGTCAGGCAGAGAGAAAACTAATGCAATCTAGCCAAAGATATTCCTGCCTAGATCTAGGTGTGTCTCAGACAAGCAAGCATGTGGTCTCATAAAAGATTTCCAGGTTTCCGAACGGAAGTGCTGTGAATCGCCTCATACATAAGTGAGCCTGTGAATTCCCCGTGGCTCTAGGCATCCTCTCATTGATTTATGATGATTCTGCGGCATAGCCCACTAAATTGCTGAGGCTGTGCAGTGAACTCTGAGAGCTTAGAGAAACCTGCCTCATGGACAAACCATAGATCTTTTTAATAAAAATATTTTTCACGCTCATGATTCTACGATTTTCTTCCTACCTGATATTAAAATATGTGCCTGTGAGTTTCTCATGTCCTTTGAAACATTCATTAGGCACTTTCATTTTCAAAAGCATCAATATTTAGGAGAAATTACTTATCTCCAGGATGATTTCTTTGGAAAGAGTTATTTTTTCCCTTCATTCTTGACTTTTCCTTTTCTACCTTTCTCCTCATATTTCTTTTTTCTCACTCGAGGGTTTTTTTGTTCATTTTTTCCCCTTAGAACACTAGCCAGATTGCCCTCTAATTTTATGCTAAAGTTACTTGCTCTTTCCTGGCCTGACCTGGTTTTCTGCATGCCCATGAAAGTGAATAGACATGTCATACAAAGTGTGACTGAATGTAATTCTCATACACCGCGCCTGGTCCCAAAATCTGTAACATATATGCTATTTAAAACAAATATATCAAATTAGTTTGGCTGTTGTCATAGATTTTTTTTATACATCTAGGTTATGAGAATCTTTCTATGTAACTTAAAGACATGGTATGAACCTCCAAAGTCATATCTAAATTCATAAATTGGATACAAGCATTTAAAAAATCTGATTAAATGAAATGAAAGCACAGACTGAAGAAGTTTGATGATAAAATAACAACTTTTTAAGTTCCCTAATTGTAATGAATTACTAATCATATAAAAGTATTAACATTCTAGTAGTTTTTTTCTGTCTCAGCTATTAGTAACTACAAAATCATATCAATGTTTTTTATCCATCAATATGGTATATTTTATTATTTTAAATGTTATTAACTAGGTAATGAAAATGCAAATTTCACCTTATATAAAATCTTTTAGCTTAGAATCTAAAAGTCATGGCTGCTTAATTTTTTTTCCACTTAGCTTTATATGACATATATGTGTATTTGAAAGCATTATTTTTGCCTTTACAAAACCCTGGAATCCCCCCTTGCAATCACAGGATGGATGCACACTCTAAATAATTCTCTGTTTTCTAAAGGAGATATTGCTTCAGGCTGTATGATCTTCACATTAAACAAGGCACAAAGAGAAATGGACCCTGTGTCTAGGCCATTCTATTCAATCATTCATTTTCAAGAAGGACAGAGAACACAGGCAGAGGAGGAGTAAAACATAAGCAAGTAGAGTACATTTCCTTTATTTTCTCCTTAGGGGTGTCCATTCAGGATTACTTTCTTAATGCACACTTTTGTATCATAATATTTAGAAACCATGATAATAAAAAAATTAGACAAATTGTGAAGCTTTTGTTTTGTCAACATGTCCCAATTAACCTTAAGAAATAAAATATATAAGCTAACAGATAAAAATATCAGTTTTAGCCTGGGTGGTGTAGCTCAGTGGATTGAGCACGGACTGTGAACCAAAAGGCCCCAGTTCGATTCCCAGTCGGGGCACATGCCTGGGTTGCAGACCAGGTCCCCAGTGAGGGCCATGTGAGAGGCAACCATACATTGCTCTTTCTCCCTTCCTTCTCCTCTCTCTAAAAAAATAAATAAATAAAATCTTTAAAAATATATATATATATATCAGTTTTAACTTTCAGTATCATTTGTGTGAATAAGACTTATGTTGTGCAATTCTGAGTATCATTTATACACTAAAATAAGATAGCAAAAACTTTTTTTAATATTTTTAAAATATGATTTTTTTATAGTACCCCAAAGGCCTTCTAAGAGAATATTCTCTTAAATGAGAGAACACAGTAAAACTCAGTGGTGGAAGGAACTTGAAGCATTACTGCAAAGTTGTATAAAGTCAAAGAATGTTTATTTAAATTATTCAAACATTGATATAGACATTGAAGCTATCCTATTAATCTAATGAACATCAAATATGGTAAGTAAATAAGAAATATATTATCTCTATCAATATCTATCAATTATATTATTAACTATATTCAAATTCAATTAATCATGCTTTTAACATGAGTGAGGAAACCAAAAATCCCTCAAAATAAATAAAATGTTTTTCCAAGATTTTGGATATTTGAGCTACCAAATTGACAGCTCTCTGACTTTTCATAATTTTTATGTAAAGTGTAATCATAAATTATAATTATGTAACTGAGCAAGATGGAGTTCCCAGTCAGCATAACTCCAGTGAAGTAAAAAATAAAATAAGGTTCAGTCTCTAACATTAATTGTAATTCAAATAATTTCTCTTATTAGAGGATTTCTAGATTATACCGAAGAGTGAGGTAAGCATACCATTTACTTTGAGGTATCTAACCTTTATTATGAAAATTACCAATAAGAAACATACTTAACTGAAGTTGAGGTTATACGGAGACCAGAAATATTAGAACACAAAATATTATATTTTCTCAAAGCGATAACTCAGATACAGTCATACACAAAATCAAGCATGAAAAGTATATTTTTCAAATCAATACATATTAAGATATTCAAAATATAATTCAATGATTTAAAAAATGATTTAATGATTTAAGCATCATTTGACAGGACTGTGTCCATGAAATTCATTTCTCTAGTAGGTTAAGATGTTATGATGTCTCCCTTAATAAGAATCATATTCACAAATGGGCTTCTAGAGATACTGAAGGGATATTGAAATTCATTTGAGCACATTAGCAACAGGAAAGTGATGATATGAAAGTCATTAAATAGAAACTAAAATAATACGAGAAGCCCTATCCATTCAGAGTAGTGTTTTCACTCCAAGGAAGAGGGGAAATTCGAGGACCGTGTGGCTGCCAGACCTAGTTGTGCTCAGCTGAGAAAGAAAAGGAAGAAAGAAAGAAAGATTCCTCCTAGATGACTAGTTCTTAGCATAGTGGGAATCCCAGTGTCCTAGGAGAAGTCTCGCTGTTCAGCAATAGTAACAAGGCAGCTCTCTCCTTAACCCTCTTCCTCCTGGGAGAGGAGAAGACGGATTTTGGATATCTGCTTTTCTAACTTGCCCCACCCTCAGTTACACAAATACAGTTATGTCGTACTTATCTGGGTGATTTGATTTAAATATGTCCTAATTTTAGGACTCTGCTGACAATCTTACTCTTCTATGATCCATACTAAAATTTATCTGGGAAACAGAATTTTACAATGAAAACCCTTAGGTTGATTTTTGCCTCAGACCAAGATCAAATGAAAGAGTAGCATTTACCTTACCATCTGTAGCAGACAAAAACCATGCAAAATACACAAACAATAGTTTGTAAGACACTGGGCATCAGAAATGAAGGATGATGATTCTCAAGAAATTAGAACCAAATGAGGTGAGACCTACAAGCGTCCGAGCTTAAACTCTTGCAGAGTTCCCAGGTCTTTCAAGGCACCAGGAGGAAGAGCTGAGGTGGAGCCTAAAGCATACCCTGGGTTGCAGAAATCAACCTGAGAGTTTAGTTAGATCAAAGTCCCTAGAGTTTGAAGGACAGAGTATGGAGAGGAGAGGTCTTCACGGAGAGAGGGGTCCAGAGATCTGCAGAGGGCCTCCCCAGGTAGTCAGCAGTTTACTAATCAGTTTGTACATTTGAGGAAACTCCTCAAGGCCAAGAAAAAGAAACACAGGAAAAGATTAGAGGTAACAGTGCCCACCTCATACTCAGGGAGGAAAATAGTGCCTGTTGCCATCAGCCAGATTGGACAATCTTGAGATATATGGGGTGTAGGGTCAAGTACAGAGAGGGTCTTGATTCAGAATGGGGAATAATTAGGCCGCGTTTGAGCCCTGCTCCACTATGATCTAACAAATCTTAAAAGCAAGGTCCCAAAAAGAGTCAAATCATTTATAAGTAACCTGACTACATCCCAGAACAAACATCAAGAATATTTATAAAAATATATCCAGAAACCTACAAGGTAAATTGTGAAATGTCTGCTATGTGATCAAAGATTACCAGGCATACAGAAGAAGCAGAACAAGATGGGCCATGACAGAATAAATCAATCACTTGCAACTGACCGAGAACGGACACAGATATAAATACCATTAAACAAGGACAAGAAAACTTCATGTAATGCTCTCCCATATGTTCAAAAATTAAAGTAGAGGCATTGAAGATATATTTTAAAAAACAATTTGAAAATGAAGAATGAAAACTACAATGTCAGAGATTGAAACTTCACTGGAATTGTGTATAGTTCATGATTAAAGACTCTGAAGACTTAAATTATCTGTTCTAATGTTCATAAACTATCATAATTTTCAAACTTTAGTTTACTACTTTATAAAACAAGACCTTTAAAACCTAATTAAAGGTACGGTTACAAGGGTTAAAATGAGGTGATAACGGAAACCACTTAGAATGGTGTCTGGCACACTGTAAGCATGCAATAATTTTGTATTTGCTATGTTTCTCCACATTCAGATTAATCGCTGGTTTCCTAATGCCTGAGGAATAAAGTCCAAACTTTCTATTTTAATACTCAAGATGTATACAATCTGGCTTCAGTTTCTTGTGGCCAGCATGATTTCTATTTTAGTCAAACTAAAATGTACCATTCTCCTTGTGTATCCCACAATTCTTTGCCTCACCGACTGTTAAAGGCTGAATTATGTCTCCCCCCAAATTCATGGTAAAGTCCTAACCCATTATCTAAAAACGTGACAGTATTTACACATATGGTCTTTACAGAGATAATTAAGTCAAAATGAGGTCATAGAGTGGGCCCTAATCTAATATGACTGATGCTGTTATAAGAAGAGAGAACATAGACACAGACATGGACAGACAGAAGACAATATGAAGACACGGGAGAAGACAACCATATACAAGCCGAGGAGGGAGCCCTGGAGCTGACCTTCCTCTCTGGCCCTCAGCCAAGTCTTTGGTCTCAGAATCCTAGTCTCAACAAGAATGGGACAGCACATTTCTAAGGTTTAAGTCCTCCAGTCTGCAGTGTTTTGCTGCAGAAGCCTTAGCCCCAGCCCCGCCTTCTTCACATTTCCCCTTTTATCTACCTGCCCTGTGCACATACCCGAACTATGAGCTTTTATTCAAGATTTAGACAGGTCTGCCAATTCTGCGTCAGAATGTAGTCACTTCTCCCACTAAAATGTAATCTCTTTCTCCCCAGGAATCCTTATATAATCTATATTTTTATCACACTTTTTCTACATCTCAAATTATGGTTACTTATATGCCTTCTTGGACTTCCAATTGGACCAGCATTTGCTACAGAGTTGAGCCTACTTCCGGTTCATTCTTATATTCCCCATGGAATCTAGCAGTTCCATTAAGTGGTAGAATCTGTATTAAGATGTTCTTGATGAGTTAAAGCATAAGTCACATTTAAAAACAACTCATATAAATATGTATCTGTGCAAACGTATGTTTGTATAATTTTAAATTGTGTCTTCTTTACTAGGACAGTAAACTCTATGAACACAGCAAATTCTATATCTAATGAAAGTGTTCATTCAACTGTCGAAAAAGGTCATGCTCTTAAACAGTAGCGGGTTGGTTTCATGCAGTCATTACAGGTAAATAATACATTTCTCTAAAACTTTCCAAAGAAAAACTAATTAGCAATTTTGCGATATTTTGGTCTTAATTGTACTTCTGTTGTCAGGACCTTAAGCATAATTCATCTGCTTTCATACAGTGATTCTGCCGTTTCACTGAGGGAACCGTTCTGATGCCTTCTCTAATTACAATATTTTAGCTCTTTCTCAGAGTCTCTGTATTTTGGTTTATTACCTTAAACATCACCATCACCCATAATATTTACCTAGTGTTATAACTTACCTTCTGTTTTCTTTACCTCTAGAGCTATCTTATTTACATTGCTTCTCCCACAGATCAGCAGAGAAAGGTCACAGTAACAATCCTTAATTACTTTACATCATCGGAAGCTGAGAGGACAGGGAGAAAGGTTTTCCAAGGCTCACCCTGGAGCGCCTATTCTATGAAACTCTCCTCACCCTGACACGGGCAAGATTCTTGTCTTCAAGCTTCTGATCTTGTCCCTCTGTGGGGGGATAATAAAGCAAATGGAACATTTTGTAACATACTTTTTCACATGTTTTGCCTCTTTTAGGTACTAAACTCTAAACCCAATAATCATGAGAAAAATATCTCATGAATTTTTTGTATGTATATATGTGTATTTCCACTGTGTAGCACAGGCTTGACACATAATAGGCTCATCCAATGTGGAAATGTGCTGGCAACTCATAGGCTCCAAGATTCCAAGAGAGAAGGCAGGATGCTGTAGGGTCTATTGTTTGTTATTTAGTATTATTGTTATTACTATTACTACTTATTGTTGTTGTTGCCCTTGTTTATTTCCTTTAATTTTTGGTCAGGTATTCCAAGAGAAGATTCAAAACAATAAGTGGCAATGGAGTTTTCTTCTCTCTCTTCTCCTTCATCATCTTCTTCTCCTTCTATTATCATTATTATTATTATTATTATTATTACAGATTTTGTTGTTGTTGTTGTTATTCTTATTTTCTATCAGGATCTCTAAATGCAGGTTTGCATATGAATTTTTAAATATAAATAATACCACTGTCCTCAGTGTAGGATATTAAAAAGTAAAAAAATTATTTTTATAAAATTCTAGCTCTCCATGAATTAGAATAATGTTCACTAGAGTTCCCTGCCCTTTTACCATGATTGTTTGGACTCCAGGTAAAGGCATTTCCCTGTGGCTCACCCAAACCTCAGCTGTCTCCAGAGGTGGTTTCTCACTTTCCAGTTTGCAGACTGTGGTTTATTGACATTAAAGAGGGTTGCAACAGGCATGTAAAGAGATCTCAAGAGGTTTAAAATTCTAGGGTCAACCTTTTCTGTATAATTAAAGGCTCTGTATTTCAGAATATTTTATGGCTCTTTACAATTATAAATTAGTGCCCTCTCCAAAAGGCGGCCACTGTGATTGGGCTTCTGAAAAGAAAGATGCTGTCGTCACTGGGAGCCACAGACTGCAGGCCCCAAGAGGCTGGGCCGAGAGGCAGGCAGATCCAGAGGACTCAGGAATGTCTCTGAACCCGAACAGAAAGCATAACTATGCACAGAAATATGAATTCCTCACAGAGAAAATAGTCCAAAGAAGATGTAAACCTAAGTAGGTAAGTTCTAAGCAGAATCTAAAGAGGAAGGGGAGACATTCAGTGAAGACACAAAGAGCAAAACCCGAGTCAACTTTCACAGAGAAAACATGGTTTGGAAGCCCAACAAATTCGGAACGTGGTATAATTCTGGATGCCAGTTATCTGATGATAACAGTGATAAGACATAAGCCCAGCAACTGGTTACTATGGTATTGAGTTAAACTAGGATCAACATAAAATATTCTTGTCGATAACAAAATAGTAATATTTCCTTAATATCCCCTTGTTTCTTTTTTTATTCACCTTTGCTCAAAATAAAGACTTAATATAAAGTTGGTTAGCCTAATACAAGGCTCAGGAAATGTGGATGAGAGCCTCTTGAGTAAAGTGCATGGGAGACAGCAGAAAAATCAATATTCCACTCTGGCTTACCAACACTTTTTTGAGAGAGGCTGCTGGTGCTTTGCCTAGATTCCCCTTACTGGGTTCATCCATCCAAGACCTACAGGCTGTGAGTGTTGGCTACTATTAGATGCAACTGCACAATTCTGCAGATAATTGTGCTTGGCTAGAAAGACCTATCTCACTACAATATGTCTAAGAATTTAGGGGAAAAATAAAGCCACTGATCTGGCTGATATGTGGAGGCAAAATTCCATCCCTAATGTATTCACTTCAAGGCAGGACAACTCTGTGGGACCATTCACACTGCAGAGCTCGCTAGGGAATGGGGCTCAGTCTAGACTTCAGTAAGAACCACATTTTGACTTAGCTTCTCGCTCTGACTCATCCTATTTCTGTTTATTCTGAGAGCACTCCAAGAGTGTTAATATTTGTCTTAGGCTCTGTCTCTCAGGCAGCTGACCTAAGACATCTGCTTACTGATGTTTATTTATAAAATTTAAAAAATTAGATATGGGGTGGATTCTAAACTTAAAGAGTCAGGGTAAGCCCTTTGTCCACTAGTTATTGTCACGTGATCTCTCTGAGCCCAGGTTTCTTATCACTAACATGGGAATAATAGCATTAACCTTACGAGGTTTGTGGGAGGAAAGTTAATCATCTTTATCATTATAATAGTTTGCAGTTGTATATCAAAAAAATCACATTGATCCTGTTTCATTTATCTATTTTTTCATGATCCTTTACTGAGTTCCTTCTATATGTGATGCACTGTATCACTTCTGTAATATAGAAATGAATAGACAGAAATAACTTTCTTATGAAATATAGAGGAAAGTACTCAAGATAAGAAAATAATACAATAATTTATATAAATACTATGGAATGATAATGCAGGAAATGCGTGCAGTAATGGGGTTTTAATCTTCACAACAAACTTACGCCTTTTATAGATGAGAAGGCTGTAATTTAAAGTGGTTATCTACATTCTTCAATACCACCCAGTCAGTCAGGAATAGAAGAGAGTGCAACTCCTGACATATGTGACTTAAGCTATACTACCTCACGACCTGTGATAATTACCATCTATAGCAACAACAAAGCTGAATAACAACCTTCCCCCAAATGAATCTCCAGGACACCTAATATTGAAAAAAGAAATGCA
The DNA here is from genome assembly GCA_004026765.1 of Micronycteris hirsuta. Lineage (NCBI taxonomy): Eukaryota > Metazoa > Chordata > Mammalia > Chiroptera > Phyllostomidae > Micronycteris > Micronycteris hirsuta. The sequence goes on along the minus strand of PVJI01013183.1, from coordinate 4,102 downwards.
GTTTATCCTTAGAATTCGCATTCAAGATTGTATAAAAGATTCCCACTATTGTGTTAACTTTCCCACTTCCTGAAACAGGAAATCGAAAAGATCTGAAAAGTAGTGGGTATACCTTCAATCTAGAATTAAATGAATAAAAAGGAAGTAGTAACGAAGAAAAAAAATATGACCAGCATTCATAGCGGGAACTGGCAACGTTACCAGTTCAGGTTAGGATACCTAAAGAATCATCTCGATTTCGTTTTCTTAAGAAAACAGTAAAACAAGAAAGTAAAGCTGACTGTGAGTGAAAGCTGCCACTCTGGTGGGACACCTGCCTGCATTACGGGAGGTGGAATTGGGGAAGGGAGGCACAATTACTATATCATCAGGCTGTTTATCTCTAAGCCTTGAGCTCAGCTAATCCAAATGAAACATATACTCTGTCCATACTGATTTGGGTTATGTCAGGCCAAATAAAGCTTATTACCCAATAATAAGGTTGGTTATTATAAAATGATAAATGTAGAAAATTCAGGATTATTATCTTCTGAAAGGTTAGAAATTTTCAGCACATTTTAGTCATACCAATACTTAGATTTTGACATAGATAGAAGCCTGGCATTTTATCTGCCAGCCCCCACTGGTTTGTTGTTATTTTTAATATCCTTACAAAAGATTAAAAACAAATTATTAACCCTGGATTAAAAATAGACAAACTAAATATCATAAAAATGAAATGTCTTGCCCGTGTCTTTTTAGCTGGTGGAATCAGTGCCTGAAGTATAATTTTTAAAGCTTTGCTGCTAACTCCCATGACTTGCTCTTTGTTTAAAAATTATATATATTTATTATTTTATTTCACTAGATCCTTTATTAAACCCTAGAACTATATCATATTTAACATTATATTTTAAAATATATTTTTTATATATATACACAAATATGTAGCAAAATGTCTGGCACATAGTATGTATGCAATAAGTGTTTTTATCTTTCATTTTAAAGTTATTTTGTTTTGGTGAGAATACGTAACATGAGATCTATCCTCGTAACAAATTTTTAAGTTTACATTACATTATATTGACTATAGGTTCAAAGCTATACAGATATCCAAAGCTTATTATATATATAATTATATTACATATATTATCTTATTATATACAGAACATACCTTTTGTATATAAGATATTTCTTATATATATTTCTTATTTATATATATAAAATCTATGTACCAGAATATCACTAATCTTATTCATTTGACTGAAACTTTATGTCCAATGTCCCTCTCTCTGTAGCCCCTAGCAATCATCAATCCACATTTTGATTTTATGAATTTGAAAACATTAGATACCTCACATAATTGGTATTATGCAGTATTTATTTTTCTGTGACTGACTTATTTAACTTAGCATGATGACTTCAAGATTTATTCATGTTGTCACATGTTGCAGAATTTAATTCTTTTTAAGGTAGAATAGTATTCCATTGCATGTATATACCACATTTCCTGTATTCCTTATCTTTAGATGGAAATTTGGGTTGTTTTCACATTTTTACTATGGTGAATAGTGCTGCAATAAACTTGGGAGTGTTAACATCTTCTAGATAGCCCGATTTCAATTCTTTAGAGTAACCCAGAGGTGAGATTATTGGATCTTGTGTTCTATATTTAGAACTATTAAAATCGTTTTTTTGAATTTTGTGGAAATCGATAAGGTAAGCAGAGTGCATCGGAAGGAAAGGGTACCCATCGGGACGAGCCTGGGGAGCGGGGTGGGGCTTTGGTCCCAGACCCGGCAGCCGCCTGGATCGGACACAAGGTTCTTGGGGAGGGAGCCAGATTGGGATTTGTGAGTAGTCAGATGCTTGTTTTGTCTGGCGGGCGTAAATAGGAAGAACTTTTCAGAGAGGAAAAACAGGAAAAAAAGTGGTGCTATGTGGCTATTTGGAGAGGCCCCGCCCCCAACAGTCCCGAGGTCAGTGCGCCACCTGGATCGGTGGGCCACCAGGATCAGGACGCGACCTGGATAGGTGTGTGACCAGGATTGGAGGCCCAGGCCCAGGGAAGTCAGCCTGTATCACGGAGGGAGAGCACAGTCGGCCCTTGGCCCGAGGAGGCTGGCGCTTCGATCAAGGGGAATTGGAGTCTGTTTGAATCCGGGGTCCTTTCCCAGCCCATACTAGAAGTATTGGAAACAGCTTGCAGTCAGCGGCTCTCTGGCCGAGTGCGGCCTTGGACACCAAACAAGGGAACCTGGGACTGTGCGCACCCGGCAACCCACGGACCAATCGTACACAGTTCAAAAATACTAGGGACAGTGAACAACTGGGCCTCTTGGACGCATAATCCAGGGACAAAGAAGTGAGCGAACACAGGCGCGCAGCTCAAAAATACCAAAGAGAGTGCGCGACCAGGCCTTTCGGCTGGGGCTTGCCGGAGCACAGCCCAGGGGCAAAGATGAAAGAGTTCACAGGTGCACTGAGCTCACTCCAACAGCTGGGGACAAAGCCCTAGCCATCCAGACCAGGTGCACGCAGGCGCATGCAACCCAGCAAGACCAAGCAGCTTTGTGGGAATAGGGCAGAAGCACCCCATTGAGGGGAGTGGCAGACCGGAGCTGCAGACCGCACAAACCCTTGACTCAGAGCAGGGGCCAAACTATCCAGAAAGGGCACGGAGAGAACCTATTAGTTAGACCAGGGGAGAAAAAATAGGCAGTGGTAGATTTGCCACTATCAGGTGCACATCAAGACCATCTGGGCCCAGAAGCACACTCAGGAACTGGGCTGGTGGCTGGACAACAGTGAAGAGTGCACCTCAGGAAAGAAGAAAAGCAAAACTGGTATCTTCCCAGACAGACGCAGCCTGGCCGGACAGCTTTAAAATCAGAAACCTGGAGTTTTGGTTTTTTGTTTGTTTGTTTGTTTGTTTGTTTTGTTTTGTTCTGTTTTTGTTAATTTTGTTTTGTTTTGTTTTGCTCTTGCTTTTTTTAACCTATCTCCCTCTCTGTTCTTCACCATTTTTTAATTCCTTCTTCCTCCCTTTCCTTTAGTATTCTTAGTCCCCTCTCTTCATATCTCTCTTCTTTTTTTTACTTACTTTTGTGTTTTGTTTCATTTTGTCATTTTTTAATTTATAAAAGATAAAAAAAAATTTTTACTCTTTTTAATTCGTCCCTCCATTCTTTCCTCCTTTATACATTATTCTTCTTTCCTCCCTTCCTTTTCTTATAGTATTCTTTCTCCCTTCCTTCACTCCTTTTTTTTCTCCTTCTTTCCCACTTGCCCCCCTCTTTTCTTTACCTACAGGTGAGACATTAAAACCTGGAGCTGTGAAAGGATCAGAGTCAGCCCCAGACAGGGGTCAGTCCAAAAAATAGAGACAATGAGACAAAATTAACTTTGCTACTCCAGAGAACTCGACAGATTAATTTAAGAAACAGAGGCTAGCAAGAAGAGTCTCACAAACCATGGGAAGACAAAGAAACAACCCCCAAATGAAAGGAAAGGAAGAAATTCCAGAAAGAATGATAGACGGAAACAGAGGCAAGCCAACTATCAGATATCGAGTTCAAAGCACTGATTATCAGGAAGCTCAAGAAGCTCGATGAGCTAGCAGAGAATTTACAGAAACTACAGGGAAACTATAATGAACTCACTGCAAACTATGTAAGCATGAAAAAGGAAATAGAAACTATCCAAAAGGGCTAAGCGGAAATGAAGAATACAATATCTGAACTAAAGAACACAATAGAAGGAATCAAAAGCAGGCTCAATGAAGCAGAGGATTGGATCAGCAAGCTGGAAGACAAGGTAGAAAAAAACACCCAAAAAGAGCAGTAAAAGGAAAAGAGAATCAGAAAGAATGAAGAGGTATTAAGGGAAATGCAGGACAACATGAAACGTAACAATATTCATATTATAGGGATACCAGAAGGAGAAGAAGAAGGGCAAGGGATAGAAAGTGTGTTTGAAAAAGTAATGATGGAAAACTTTCCTAATCTGATGAAAGAAAAAGTCACACAAGTCCAAGAAACACAGAGAGTCCCAATCAAAAGGAACCCAAACAGGCCCACCTCAAGACACATCATCATTAAAATGGAAAAATTCCAAGACAAAG
>PVJI01013182.1:0-48699 GCA_004026765.1 Micronycteris hirsuta | reverse complement strand
CAAAATCAAACCTTTAAGCCAAAATTCTAAAACCTTGAGGAAAAGTAATACCAAAACAGAATGGCACAAATATCAACCCATGAAACAGAAATTCACTCTTGCATGTTAAAATTAATATGTTTAGATGCTTAAAGATGTGAAAAAATAGCCCCATAAAAAAACCAAGAAACTAAGAAGCTAAATAACAAAATAAGAACAAGTGTCAATGAAAAAGAACCAATAATGAATTTTGTAAATAAAGAGTACAGTACTGAAATTAAAAGAACAATAGCTGGAATAAACTTTATACCAGACAAACTCAAAGAGATAATTAATGAACTGATTGCAAATGGTACCCAAAAGTCAGCACAGAGATTTAAAAAATAAATAAGATATACGGAGAACAGACTTGAGATTCCGACATAAATCTAATAGGACTTCCAGAGAAACAGGACTGAAGAAATGGCAAAGAAATAATATTCAAAGAAAACAAATGGCTGATTTTGAGAATAAAAGAAAACATGAGCTAATAGGAAATGAGTGCTAAGAAAATAACTAAATAAATCAACTTCACTTCTAGTCAATAGTGAAAGTACAGAATGAGGATAGAAAGGAAAGACAGATTATGAATAAGAAAAGAAAAATTACTCATAGGAAACTTCTCCTCAGCCATTCTACTTAGTTTTCAGAAGACAATACCTTTGAAATACAAGGAAAAATACACACACACACGCACACACACACAGCCGTATGCTGCTTAACAATGGGGACGCATTTTGAGAGCTGTGTTGCTAGAAAGGCATTGTCACTGGGCGGCCATGATGGAGCGCGCGTACACAAACCCGGATGGTACAGCCTACTACACGCCTGGGCTCGACGGCGTGGTCACTGCTCCTAGGCTACAAGCCTGGGCGGAGTGTCACTATACAAACAACACAAGATTACATCAAGCACAAGCGAAAACAATGCAATCAAGAGACGGAGTAAACAGGAGATGTAGGAGGCCGCTGCCCGCGTCATATGGCATGCTGTTTTACAGTGAACTTGTCTTTGTCAGTATCAAAGTAAGCTCTAAAATAGTGACTAAAAGCATAGCACCTATACAAGCCAGTAACATAGTCATTTATTGTCATCATTGAGTATTAAGTACCGTGCACAGTTGTATGAGCTGTACTTTTGTAAGACTGGTAGCACAGGAGGTTTGCTTACACCAGCGTTGCAAACACACAAGTTGCGTGCTATGCTATGATGCTGCCAGGGCTATGACGTCACCAGGTGATAGGAATTTTTCAGCTCCATTACAATTTTAAGGAACCATTGCCGCACATGCAGTCTGTGGTTGACCAAAATGTCGTTATGCGGTGCATGACTATAATATGTACACTATGTTAGACCTTAAATGTTCATTACCTTTACTCTTTGGCAGGGTGGCACAAGTGTATCAGGTACCAGAAACTACCAGAATCTTCCAGGCCACCTTGTCTGTTCCCCACCCCCTGTTGGCAGGATGCAACAGCATGTCTAGCAGGTGGGCATTTAGTCCCTGAGCAAATACTTTCGGTAGCAAGACCCCATAACTGCATGAGGTGACTCAACCCTCCTGTGAGTGCTGACACCCCTTAAACCAACAAGATCCCTAATCCCTAAAATGGGTCAAATCCTAAAACAAATCAATTAGGGGGAAAGATGAATTTGCGGCTGAGGGAGTAGGAAGAGAGGAAGACAATGGCTATGTTAAGTGTAAGGTATGTACACAGGCTGGATAATGGCTTGAGGGCATTAGTATAATACAAAAAGTTGTTACACGTGACTGTTCTATGGCTCATTTAAAACTTGTTGGAAGGTGTGGTGTTTATGGCATGAGCTTCACATAGAAGAGAGGGAGCTGATACTTGCGCCTAAAAGGCTGGCTAACCCAGAGAGGGCAAGAAAAAAGTTACTGCTTAACTTTGGAGGAGAGGAATAGAATCAGTAAAGTTGAATTATGGGGGTGGAGGACTCCCTAAAGATCAATAATGGTGAGCTAGCCTCAGTGAGTCAAGTCTGCTCATTGTGCTGTGGTTGAAAGGAAACTGTTCCTGTGCCCTGAGCTGGATGGCTCTCGGATCACTGGACACACACGCTTTACCTTGTGGCTTATACGTTATGAGCTAGATGTTCTCAATGGCTGAAGCCACAGAACAATATGAGGCAGAAGCTTAAAGGATTCAATTAATTCAACAACAGAAAGCATTTATTACATGAGAAATAAGCTTTTTGTGTGATTTGAGTCCCTGAGTTAGAAATAACAGTAGACTAGCAGGAGTAAGAAGACCGGTGTGAGGGCTCTGCTTCTAGCATGAGGGTAATCCTGGACCAGCCACAGAGTCTGCGTCTGACCTTTGCATCTGCTGTTCCCTCTGCCTGGAACAGTCTTCCCCGGATAGCAGCACGGCTAACTCCTCACTTCCTTCAGGTCTTTGCTCATGCTACCTTCCCTATGAGACCTTTCCTGCCCGTTTAAAATTTTGACAGAGCCTTCATGTACCTCACTTTCTCCTCTTTTCCCCCATTTTTTCCCTTTAGCACTTACCACTGCCTAGTACATGATGTTACTTACTTAATTCTTGTCTTTCCTCCCCTTCTCCCAATAATGTATAAACCCCATGAAGGCAACGATTTTTGCCCATTTTGTTTGCTGATACCCCAACTCCTGCACATAATGGCTGCATCTCCAATAGGAGATGCTGAATGAAAATTGGTTGAATGTGCAAGTGAATCTTGTATAAGTCTCGTGAGAGTTAGTATGTGAGTGTTCGTGAATGCTAAGTTAAAACAGTTATTGCAATAATTCAGATATAATTTATAAAGCTAACCACATTCTGTTGAGTTAAAACTGAGGTTAAGAACTTCCTCTAAGGTAGTTACTGGTTTCACATAAGCTATGCACAGTGCATCCTTAAGATCAGGCAATTTACATTTGAGCCCTCTGCTGGCAATAGGGCTATATATTGACTGATTACAGGATAACACCCCGACTTTCTGAAGACAGCATTCCCTTTTCTTACAAGAGCTCAAAAACAGAAAAACAAAAGGATTTGCAAGAGTGGAGTAAAAACTATAGATTTCCACTAGAATGTTGATTTCTTTACATATTTTCTCTCTGAACATCTAACGAAGACACACCTGTAAAATTTCACAACTAAGGAGCTTTCTGCCTTCCACTAAGGCCGAATCAAAGACTCCAAATGGAAGATCATGGCATCTTTGCGGAATAATGTTTGAAACTATCTACCTGTCTGGGTTCCAGAAACCGACTAAGAGACTTTGAAGAGGAGAGGAACTCAGTTGGATACCTTTACAGGTGAAGTTATGAATTTGTTTCTACAAAACTGTAGCTAACTCAATTTTATAATTACAGATATTTAACTTAGAGTGCTCACTGACATTAGATGAAACAATTTATAAGTAGGTGGATTTAAAAACCAGAACAACTTGAGTCTTACTCAGAGTAAAAAATGACTATTTTGTGATAGTAATTTATTTTCACTAAGAACAGCATTCCCTAAGCTTATAACTAGTCAAATCTCTCTGTTCCCTGAGTTCAAATGATGGACTACTCTGAGGTTAGCTACCAAGATGTCTTGGAAACAAGATGCAAAGGTAATGAAAATCAGAGATAAAAATATGATTTATAAAATAAAGCTAAAAAATGAGCTAAATTACCCATGATCACAAGTAATTAATCACAATATAGTAAATATCTGGATAAGCAAAAAAGAAACTATTTAAAATATTAAGTGTAGTCTCACATATGTAAATGTATTTAGATTAAATTTCTATAACCACAGCCCCATTAGTTAGTGGTAGTAAATTGAGCCAAGATAAACTATGAAAAGGCAAGAGATTAATACAGATGGTGACTTTTTTCCTTTTCACTTCAAGCTGAATCTTTTAAAGTGTATTAAAGCCAAGAAAGAATTGTCTCTTGGGGCTTCAGCTGTCATGAAGCCTTTGCCACCTTAGAAAATGATGCCCGCTCCCTTTGGTACCTACAGGAAGGTAGCACGGTTCCTATTACCTAGAAGAGAGCAGACCGTTTTTAACAATGTAATAGATAAATTCAGGGCTATGATGCAAGTTAGGAGAATTTATACAAAATTTCTCTCTCTTCCTGAGGGCAGAATAACAATCCTGATAGCTAGAGGAACACAGCTTTTCTACATAAATGAAATTGTAAACCCTGTAACAAACTCACTTGAGCAAATGCTACTCTCAGGTTGACGTGCAATCCTGACAATCACGTGAGTTGTAGAAGATGGGGATGGAGGGGGTGAGGTCAAGGTGGGAGGAGGTATCTCTTTAAGGCTTACATGTCCCCCAGCCTTGCATTCCCTTTGAATTACCTGGCTAAAGAGTGCTTTTCTAGAAAGGCGGTTTCCTGATATAGGACAGGGGTCTAAAGCACCATGCAGGTAACAAAATATTATATGCCATTTTATTTAAGATGTGGTGAATTAAAGAGCAACCCAAGAGTCCAAAAGAGTTTAGAAATCCTCCAGCCCAAGGTTCATTATCTTAGGGCCAAGATGGGCATCCTAGGGAAGCAGGACCACGTGCAGCTGGGTCCTGCGAGCCAGCCTCCTGCTAGCAGAAGACAGAGAAACAATACTACAGTTGGTTTATTTCAACAAAGACAGTGACATTTCCGACTGCAATTTGAGCTTGGCCCCACCTGTGATAGCAGGGGATTTGTCCCTGGAGATAGGGTCAGATGGGTGGATGGCTAACATTCTATCCAACTTGAAGACACAAGAATCCTTTACTCATTCACTCCATAAACATTTGAGGGCCAGTGTGCAAGCGCACAAAGTGATTTTTAACAAATATCCTTTCCTACCCAATAAATATCCTTATGTTTGTGAGGATTCCAACACAGCTGCAATTTTTATTGCAGCACATGGAGGGTGAAAATTATGGCCATGTCTATAACTTACATAATGGAGCTTAAATTTGCACTCATCTTCAATTTCATCTGCACTGTCTTCATCCGAAACTTCTCCTTCCTCTGCATCATCTCCAAGGTGATAAGGCAACTTCTTACCCTGAAATGAAACAAAATACTCTATTTAAAAATGAAAATAAATTCACAATAGCCCAAAGACGAAAGCAACAGATGAATAGATAAACAAAATGTGAGTGTCTGCCAACAGATGAGTAGGTAAACAAAATGCGATGTAGGCATACGATGGCATATTATTCAGCCAAAAAGAAAGGAAGGAAATGATGGCACACGCTACAGTGTGGATGGACCTTGAGGACATTAGGCTCCGCAAAATAACCATCACAAAATATATATGATTCCACTCATATGAGCTACCCAGAGTAATCAAATTCATGAAGACAGAAAGGGGAATCGTGGTTACCAGGGCTGTGGGGAGGGGAGAATCGGGAATTGTTTAATGGGTATGGAACTTCAGTTCTTGCATGATGAAAACAGTTCTGGGGGTTAGTTAGTTACATGCTGATGAGAATGTACTTAACACTACTGAAACGTCCACTTAAAAATGGTTAAGATGGGAGGTAAATCTTATTATTTGCATTTTACTACAATTAAAAGGAACTTTTAAAAAGTGAAAAAATAAAAATATGTTATCCCTTGGCCAATCATTACTTCAAACTGACTAGATAGCAGATAATTTGAATTACGAGCAAAACAAGGGACAAGAGACTTTCAAGAAAAGGCAGCTTAATTACTTTCAATGAAATATAATTAATTTGAGATGTTATACTTACAACTAAAAATCAGGCATCTTTTTGACAATATGAGGGCTCATCATAACAAGCATCATACCCACCCAGTGCCCTTAACAGCAGCATTTATATATGGCTGGAAAGTGTATATGTATTATAGTTATAATAATAAACAACTTGCCTATCTCCAAAGTGGTAGGCAGCCAATCAAACAATGCCTTTGGGACCAGAAACCACTCTGATGCAAAGGAACATAGGAAAATCAGTTCCCTTGTTTTTGCTTCAGATGAGAGTATGCTGGTTTACAGATCTAGAATTCATTCTCCTTAAAGTGTGAAGGATGTCACTACTAGCTAACAGACCTCGGCTGCCTTGAAATACTTTACTCACAGCCTACATGTGATGCCACCCCTTCCAATGAGCTCCTCCGATTTTCTGGATCTGACTCATCCTGGTGCCCATCAGCCCTGGGACATTCCGTGTCAAGTGACTGAAGTCCAGTTACTCAGAAGGGACTCAATTAGTTCATATCAATATCTACCTTAAGTTTCACTGCCCAACATGGAAGGGTTTCAATCAAATGGAATTATTCTGCATTTAACCTTCTGACTGCTGACCAAAGGTGATTCGGGAAAGTGGAAACATTTACAAGGTGATAGAGGTAACAGTTTTCTAACCCAGCCATCACTATTCATCACAAAGTTTTCTTTAGAAAGACTTCTGGAAAACTGACGCCATCTCTTGCATTATTTGGAGCTTTATTCAAAATGCTTTCACACATACAAATGCACAACCTCCTTTACGGAGTCAGTGTATAATTCTCATTTAACAATAGAAAAACAGGTTTGACCAATCCCAAAGATGAATACTTTACATCTTTGCCATTTGCTGACCTCCCTTAAAGTCTTGCCATGAAATCACACTGTTTCTTTGACATTTTTGCACCTCTTATGTGATAGTTGGAGGGAGTTTTTATGTCTACCCTTTTTAGGTAAAATGTAATCCAGTTTGAATATTAATGCTCTGCTGTTCTTCCTTAGGTTTGTAGTCTTAAAACAATACAACTATCCAAGATGGTTTTAATTCAAACACAAAATTACCTGGAATTAAAACACATTGTATTCGGGAAATGTACTTATACGTTTTACGTTGACTGGTAGTGGAGTGCGGGACACGTATAAATACGTATTTTGTAGACTAGCAGTAGAATGCAGGTAATGGATAAAAATGTTTATTTTTATACTTTTTTATTGCTCTAAAGGGATGCTAACATGCAGATATACGAATTCCAAAGGACAAAATTTGGGTCTCTTTAACACAGACAATGGTGAATTATGTATGTATGTCTGTTTTAATGATTATCATACAAAAAAACACTACTAAAACTTCATTCTTCTTTTTTCACAACGAAGTTTAAGAAAAAAATTTCATTCTTTCTTTTTTTACACATTTTACATACTTTTTTCCAAAATATTTTCAATAAATCAGAATTTTTACATATTTTATTACTTTTATTTCAATTTCCAGTGATTTTTCCAGTATTTGTCTGTTTAAAATTTAAGAAAAATAATTCAGTATACATTTTATAGTAAATCACAAAAAGTTTCATTGAAAAAAAATATGTAAAACTAAAGTTATCGTAATTTTACTGCATGTTGCCATTTACACAAAACATTAGCAAAAATGGCCCGCTCAACCTGTTAGCTTACGATAAAAGCTCCCCACATACAATGTATTAAGTAAACTCAAAAAGCACTCTGCAAAATGGAGGAAGTGTCTTTCTGGCTATGCCTCGCATTAGTAATATTCAATGCAGGTAGTAAGAAACATCTGTTTATGGAACATCATTCTAGTCACAGACTCCTTCGCACACATGCACATCCTGAGTGGCACTATGTCTGTTCCCATGCTCGCCTTTGAAGGGAGCGCTTCTCACTTATGTAACCAGGCCAATCGACCATGAAGATTGTTTGTCTTTTTTGACAGACAGTTACTGGAGCTTGAAATGGGAGAGAAGAATCTGAAAGAAATGCTTTCAGAGACAGACACAGGAGCCTTCTCTGCCTCTGTGCCCCACACAGTTCTCCAGTCTGAGCTAATACAAGCCCAAAATATTAAGCCTTGGCTAAGAGCATTAATATTCTCATTTCATAAAAACCTTCTAGAATATGCAGTCATTCAATAACTAGCTTTTTCTTAAGGTATGGCTATAAATAAATTGGAGCAAGATTCATACACAAATCAAGACAAACTTTCATGTATCGACTTGGATTATTATTCTCCTGGGAAACCACTTTGTAACCCTTACGGGAGGGAGGGCTAAATTAGTTCATTAATGCCTTTACTGTGTTCCTTCAGATAATTACCTTCACTAGGATTTTGCCTTTCAAACTTTGAGGGCTTGGAAGCTGCTTGGATTCTCCAGTGTCTACAGACGATAGGTCCAGTTTGTCCTGGAATATTCCTTTCAGGTACTGAGCAATCTTCCTTTGCTGCTGCACACTGCAGTGATTCTCAATAGACAGTATGACCGGGAACCTGAGAAAAAAGCACCACATTCTAAAGGCAAGCACAAGCAACTCGGGGTGTTTCGAAACTTGTTCTGTATTCATTATTTCTTGCAATCCCAGTAACCGGTGAGAGTGGTGACGGTTAAAATGCTTCATAATGAGGAAAATGAGAGATGCATTATACATACACACACAAAAACAAACGACTCCTCTGAATAAATATATTTTACCAGGCATAATGACCATACAAAACACCAATCCATGTGGGATGACTTAGTTTGATATTTTGTGTCACGGGAAAAAAATGGCGTGTGTATATATCTATGTCTTTTAAATAAAGAAAATTTTTAAGAGAAATTAGAAGCCTAAAGAAATAAAACTCATATAATATAATTTTGTTATATTTATTCAAAAGCCTAGAAACATCTAAGAGACCACTGAATATCGTTAAATGAAGATATTTGCATTTAATATGTATCATAAATAAAATATACAATCAGCCCCCAGCTTGAATGTTACTATTGAGAATAAAATAATGAAATTTTGTGTTTTATAGCATCCTGTGCCAGGCATTTCAAAATCACTTGTATACAATTATATACTAAGTCTTTACTTTCAGAAAAAAGAAGAAGAAAGAAAACTTAAGCATTCACTCGCTACCAGCACTGAGGTTTCTGCGTGGAGAGTTCAAGACCTAAGTAAAGTGATTACTAAAGACAGCCTGGAGGTGGTGGCCAAGCCAGAAAGGGAACCAGAACTGATTACATGATATCACTCCTCTTCTGACTTTGTTTTTAACTTGGAGCAAGAAATTATTTCAAATTTGAGTTTGTTTTGATTTTTTCAGTTTCCCATCAATATCTTCCAAAGTATTAGGTAATATATTTTTCCAGAGTTACAAATCAATATTTAACATCTCTAATATATCTACGTAGAGAAAAATTTTGTTTCTTGGCTTGCATTACAAGTGTGAGCTCTACAATACAGGTTGTGACCTCCTGAAAGTATATTCTATCCTTATTAGTAACACCTGATACCAGAGGTCATTTAAGAGATGAACCTTTGTGACTAAAGTCAGTTTGGTTATCTGACTATAATCTATTTGATCTTATGTCCTCACATGGGTTTTATACAGAGTGGTAGAAAAAGAAAAAAATAAATAACAAATGAGCAATCTTTAGTGTCTACAGAACCACATCACAGAAATCTAGCAATGAATTTTTAAATAGCTGACCTGTTTATAAAAAGCCTATTAGTGTCTAAAGATGCTTAATGTAAAGCAATGTTTCTCAACAAGGGAGGGAGGCAATTGTGTTTCACCACCCCCCTGGACCCAGGGACATTTGTCAATGTCTGAAGATATTTTTGCAGGTCACAATGTTAGGGGTGCCACCGGCAGTTACTGGGTAGAAGTCAAGTATGCTGCTCACCCTCCTGCATGCACCAGACAACTCCCCATCAGTAGTTATCTGGCCCAAAATGTCCACAGTGCAAAGGTTGAGAAACCCTGGTTTCCAACATTCAACTAAAGCTTAAGAAAGAAAAGAAAAAGAATGAACTTTTAAAATGTGCCAAACAAGCTCATTAATTGTTTTAATATGAAGTGCTCTTCTCCTAAGGATTCCCAAATATGGCGTGAGCACTGCCAAGTCACCTCAGAGGCTCCCCTGAGGTACACAGGTGGCAAGTCTTCCCAGCACGCTGCTTCACATACTGGGAACGAGGTGGTAAATTCACCTCCTCGGCTTGGCTAGGACTTAGAGCAATGATGCATTAGAAATCAGTCCTCGAGATTGTCCCATGTATGACAGAAGACACCATAAACTAAACCTCTGAGCCTCTTATTAGAAAAGCATTTTAACCTCATTGGTAATTCGTGACAAGGTCAAATATTAAAAATGTTAAAGGCTGCTAACTTTTATTAGATTAACTTTAAGCAAATGTACTTTTAATTTGCTTCTGTATAGCTCTGGAACTTGGGGGAAGAGTTCTGAATGTATAATTAAACAAATAACCAAAAAATAGGCCAAGAGCAACCACTTGAAAAATAATGATGATTAAAGGAGGAAGGAAATACAACAGAAGACCATGGGCCAAAAAAGGAGAGTGAGAAGCAATGATGGCAATGGAGGAGAGAATGTTGTAACGGAAACAAAAAAAAAGCAAGTACTGGGGAGAAAATAGTACACATTATCAAATGCTAAGGAGGAGTCAAGTAACATAAGTATGCAAGACACTGTAGTATATTTGGACATCCAGCACGTCTAGAAGCCTAGATATTATTTTACTGAGTTGTAATATAATATTGATAAAGTACTCTGTACAGTAGCCAGTGTTTCCAGACTTGATGGGCACTCTGTACACCCTGGGCTTAGAAATGTTGAGGTCACTCTTTGCAAGACTACGCTTTGAAGAAGCAATGCCTAGAGACAGACGGGGGTGCGGAATAAAGGCAGCATGGGAAAGTATGCACACGGAGTCCATGTTATTTGTTCGCAGTGTTCCATTGGGAAGGAAGGAGAGACCGAGGGTAGAAGAAAGGAGGGGAATACTCCAGGGGAGTGTGTGTACTTTTGTAGTCATGTTCCGCCAGGCGGCTCTCCGTGTGCTGGCTGAGCTCAGCCCCCCGGTGTCGCTACACTTACTCGTTCTTCACAAACGCGTGCTTGTTGATGGTCTCCACGACGTCTCTGAAGGGGATTTTTGAAGTGAGAGTGTAACCGTGGTGAACGACTGGCTCTCCGTCGGGGCCATCCCAGCAGTCAACTGCCAAAAACAGAACTCCGTATCAGCAACCAAAAGCTTCTGGCATTTACTAATATTTCTGGAGACAGCAAATCAATATAATTTTATTATTTGAGATTATACATATTATAACCACGACAAAGACGTCAAACAGAGAACTAGGTATTCTGTCATATTTACATATTTATCAGAACGAGGAATTAAAGATAATAAATAATTTGTTTGGGGGTGCTTATAAGTTAACGAAGTTGTCATATTCACAAGCAGCGTAGCATTTACCAGGAACTCTCATTAGAATCTGATCTGAGTCAAGGGTTCCAAGGATAGCGATACTTTCTTAACAGGTTCTTTCATTAATTTCACTTCTTCGGTTGACTAAGGTCTTTTAATAAGTCACAGTGCCCATCTCAAATCAATAATAGGGTTTTCATTTTTGTTCATTTAAATTATGTGCCCATTAGATTTATTTCCATTTTATTAATTCTACAGTAATTATAAAACAACATCGATGTCCTATGCTCAAATCCTCGGGTCCTGCCAAGATTCATGTGAATGTGGGCAAATGATTGAATCATTTCAAGTCTTGTTTTTATCATCTATAAAAGGAAAATAATAATAGCACTTCCATCACAACTTTTGGTGGTGATTAAGTACATATAAAGTTGCTTATAATTTGGCACAGAGGACTGCTATTGTTATTGATAAAGCTGACATTATGTGCGTAGAAAACCTCATTGGCTCTGAGCTGGAGAAAGGCACTTGCTTCCTCACCATCCTCCCCAACTTAGAGTGTGCCTTCTCTTGTTTTAAACTCTGCCATCAGACTAATTTCCCATGCCTTTACCATGCTGTTCCTTTGTTCAAAAGCCTACCCAGTGCATAACACAGCATCCCACACATAGTATGTACCCAGTAGATAGAAGCTAAATGTATTAATAACTATCCTGCAGCAACCCCCACTGGCTTAACCCCAAGGTCCCCTCTCTCTGATGCTAGAGACTGGCTAGTGTTCGCTCAGCCCGTTTTCTCTTTCACCCGGCACACAGCTGGACTACAGTGGCCAGCCTTCCCTGCAGGAGGATGCGGTCACTGCAATGCGGGCCGAAATGATGTGCAGCACATCCAGGTCTGGTTCACCAAAACTCGCCCTACACAGTCATCCGTGCTCTCTCTCTTGCCGTGACTTCAGAAGTCGTTGAAGACAGCACGGCCACAGGACAGACACAGCCCGGGCCCCTGAATCACTGTTTGAAAGATTCCCCCGCTTTAGGAACAGACATTTTGAACTTCACATAAGCAAAAAATAAACTTCAGTTGCTTTGAGGAAAGAGATTTTCAGTTTGACGGTTAAAGGCACTAGTGTTGCCATACTTGATACCCTAGCTCCCATCTGACAAGTCAACCTCACCTTCTCCTGCACCCAAACCACAGACTCTCAGTTAAGCAGGTTTCCTGACACACCATCCCGCCTCATGCCTTTGCTCCTTTCGTTTAAGGTAAACTGAAATGCCTCCTTTTGCTTTCACTTTGGTTCTATAAATCCCCCATAGAACCCTGCCAGCGCTCATGACATTGCCTTTCCTTACGGTGGGGGGTCACAAGCTCAAACACCAACAAGAGCCTAGCAATCGACATAAATGAGCGCAGTAGGCCCACAGCAAATGCATGTCTAAATGAGATAACGGCTTCTCACTCGGGTTGCCAAATTGGAGAAAAATCCAAAATCTACATCTTACTGCTATGAAATTTCCCAGGTTTTTGTTATTGGCGATTAATCTATTTTTAGATTATGGAGCAAATGTTAACTATTCTGCAGGTCAGATTTTATTGATGGAATGCCAAATGAAACTACCTTTTAATTAGGGCCACACAATTCAGGACCACCCTTATTCTCTATTTTACTAGCACCTTCTCACATGTGTGTTTTGTATATTACCTTGAAATAATACCTCCATTTCATTGAAAACATGTTCACCATAACCATAATGTGATTTGATGGTTAGTATTACATCTCAACAGCCTGGGCTATGATGCCAGTTTTTTGGTCAAACACCAATCTAGATGTTGCTGTAAAGATATGTTTAAAATGTAATTAACACTTCAGACTTCTGGTCAAGATGGTGGTGTAGACAGACATGGTTTACCTCCTCCCACAACCACATCAATATTACAACTAAAATACAGAGATACCATCATTCAGAACTGTCAGAAATAGAGTTGAATGGAAGTCTGATAACTACAGAATTACAGAAATCACATCCACCTAGACTGGTAGGAGGGGTGAAGATGCAGAACAGGCTGGTCCCTCACCCACATGTGGTAGATAAAAATTGGGGAGGGATATCCCAGGAATTAGGAGGCCCAGCTATACTAGGCCCCTCAGCCCAGGGTTCTAGTACCAGGAAGAAAAGTCTCCACAGTATCTGGCTGCAAAAACCAGTGGGGATTAGTCAGTAGAAGAAACCGCTGGAGCCCCAATCAGTTTGTCTTAAAGAACCCACACATGGTCTTAGTTACTCAGACTCACTCACTCTGAGCTTCAGCACTGGGTAGCAGCTTGAAAGGCACCAATGGCATATAGGGAGGTAATGAAGTAGATGGCATCAAGGCAAGAAGAGACTACTGTCCCTTTTCTGAACCCTCCCCCAACAGAGCCAGCAAGCTGGTGCCATATCTGGGACTACACCAACCTAGCTAATACTGTCTGCCCTGCCCTGGAGATCACCTGAGACTCCACCCCACCCAACTTTAGGCCCACCCATGCGGCTTTTCCACATGAATGGCTGGTCTTGGCTCAAGCTTCACAACTTCCTAAATCCTCTCAAGAAAGCAACCAAGGCTCAATTATAAGAGGAGGGTATACTCAGCCCACACGAAGGGTACATCTCAAGTACCCAGCTTGGGTGATAGGTGAGCCTGGGCCACTGGACCCTACAGGACACTTACTACATTAGGCCATACTACCAAGGCACAGAGTCAAAGCTGCTCTACCTAATACATAGAAAGAAACCCAGGGAGGCTGCCAAAATGAGGAGACAAAGAAACATGGCTCAGATGAAAGAACAGATCAAAACTCCAGAGAAAAAGATAAATGAAATGGAGATAAGCAATCTACCAGAGGCAGAGTTTAAAACACTGTTTATAAGGATGCTCAAGGAACTTAGTGAGGACCTCAACAGCATAAAAAAGATCCAATCAGAAGCAAAGGCTACACCAATTGAAATAAATGACAATTTACAGGGAAACAACAGTAGAGTAGATGAAGCTGAGAATCAAGTCAGTGATTTGAAACATAAGGAAGCAAAAAACAACCAATCAGAACAACAAGGAAAAAAAAGAATCCAAAAAATGGGGAGAGTATAAGCAGCCTCTGGGACAACTTCAAAAGGTCCAATGTTCGCATCACAGAGGTGCCAGAGGGAAAAGAGAAGAAGTAAGAAATTGGAAATCTATTTGAAAAAATAATGAAAGCAAATTTCCCTAATTTGGTGAAGGAAATAGACATACAAGTCCAGGAAACACAGAAAGGCCCATTCCGAGACACATCATAAATAAAATGCCAAAAGTTAAAGATAAAGAGAGAATCTTAAAAGCGGTAAGAGACAAGCAGTTAGTTGCCTACAGGGAAGTTCCCATAAGACTGTCAGCTGATTTCTCAAAAGAAACTTTGCAGGCTAGAAGGGATTGGCAAGAATATTCAAAGTCATGAAAAGCAGGAACCTACAGCCAAGATTGCTCTACTCAGCAGAGCTATCATTTAGACTCAAAGGGCAGATAAAGAGTTTCCCAGACAAAACAAACAAACAATAAAACCTAAAGGAGTTCATCATCACCAAACCATTATATGAAATTTAAAGGGACTTATTTAAGAAAAAGATCAAAACTATGAACAACAAAATCAGAGTAAATACTTATCTATCAACAATGGAACCTAAAAAACAAACAAAGCAAACAAGAACAGAGACAGAATCACGGATATGATGAGCATTTTGATGGTTGCCAGATGGGAGAGGGTGTGGGGGAATGGGTGAAGAGGTGAGGGGATTAAGAAGTACAAATAGGTAGTCACAGAATAGCCATGGGGATGTAAAGTACACTATAGGAAATGGAGCAGCCAAAGAACTTATACGCATGACCTGTTGATATGAACAATGTGGGGGGGATTGCCTGAGGGAACAAGGTGGTGCTGAGTTGAGGGGGGCAAAGGGAGGAAAATCAGGACAACTGTAATAGCATAATCAATAAAATATAATTAAATTAAAAAAAAAAAACATTTCAATCAGTAAGCTTTCGGTAAAGCAGATTATTCTCCTTAATGTGAGAGGTGGGCCTCATCCATATAAGCAAAGACTGATGTTACCTAATACAGTTACCTATATAATCAATTAAGCATTAGTTGTTAAAATATTCTTAGGGAAAATAATTAGAGAAGGTAAAAGGAGAAAAACTTTTCCAGGTTAATACCATAGGAATACTGGAAACAAAGTTTAAGAATAAAGATGTTGGGAAGACCGAAGGTTTTGGTACACTATTATGCAGTGTTACACTGTTCCTCTGAGCGTGCAAATAAGATCAAAGGTACCAAAGACACCTTCCACAAGAGAAACTCCATCCATCCCTCCACATATACTTGACATTCTTTTTTTAAAGATATTTTGTTTTTTTAATATGTTACTTATTTATTTTCAGAGAGGGGGAAAGGAAGGAGAAAGAGATGGAGAGAAACATCGATGTGCAAGAGACACATCGATCGGTTGCCTCCTGCACGCCTCCAATCAGGGACCTGGCCTGCAAGCCAGGTGTGTGCCCTGACTGGGAATCGAACCAGTGACCTCTCACTCTGCAGGCCCACTCTCAGTCCACTGAGCCACACCAGCCAGGGCTACTTGACATTCTTTAACTTGCCTTTGGATAGAGGTGTTGAAAGAATGAACAGATGTTTCAAGAATATAGATTTTCAACAATTTACACCCTGATTTATAGCCCCGTCTTGGATGAGCAAACACATAACAGGTTTCCTCATAAATGAACTATCTTTCCCCCCACAAAAAATGCAACGTAGATAAGGCCACAGCATACCTGACCTGATTATCATGAACACGTAAATGAAGATAACGACACTCCCAACTGTGCTGGCATGCTAACAAGTGGCACTGGTAGCCTTGTTCAAATGGCAGCGACATTTCCTGTAAGAGCTCGCGCTGCCATGAGACTGCTGTTGGCAAGGTCAAAATCTCCTAACCAATTGCCGTAGCCACAAAACAGTCGGCCTTTTTGTCAATCAGGTCATGCTGGAAAGGCCTCTGAGAGCACTCTGACAGACTTGGTCAGTTCTAAAGGCCGAGCAGCCAACATGACAGCTCCTGACAGTGTCACTTAGAAACGTTCCACCCCGAGAGAGCTCCCAGTGATAATCGGAAAGGCTGTAAACCGATTATACCAGGGATGCCACATCACTTCCATAATGAGAGTAGAACTCCCCTGGACAAAACATCCATCTCTATAAGCAACTCGGACTGAAAATCAGGGGAATAAAAGGCCATGTAAAAAATGTTATCAATTTGATTTTCTGACAAGCCCACTTTACCAAAAAAGATTTATCATTCTTCCCCAAGACATCATATATATCTTGACCAAGGACATTATTGCAGCTGAGCTAATGGAGATGGAAAATACAATGTTATCAAAATAGAAGCTTGAAAGTGAAGTTACTCTTTGGGTCACAATTCCATGAAGAAACTACCTAGAATTATTACTCTCCATCTCCAAGTGGTGTGTTTGACAAAAAAATATCTGGGGGACCTGCTACATTCTATAAATCAGGTCCTTTAAATCCTAGCTACCACTGTTTGAGAAGAAAAACAACTTCACCTGGACTCAAGGGCATACATACATTGGTGTCTCCAGGCCCAAGTTTCAAATGTAAGCTAAGATCTTCAAATTGCAGAACTGACAGAAATTGTTAGAGGAGCACAAAGATCATACAATCAAATTCTAAGTCTTCAGAAATATCTAAATATTTACACGCCAGGCCTAACATGAGAGAAGCAAATTTCTTGTTTTAAAGTCAACCTGCCCTCTGTGCTGTACACTTTGCTTTTTCTAGCCCTTCTAGCACTGGTCATATTTTTCCATGCTTGTTCCTTTAAAAATAAAAAAAGACTTCCTGGAAAACAGTGAAGCATGGAAATCAGATTTGAACTTGGGTTCAAATCCCAACTTTTAAGCTTTCCAGTTATGGGACCCTGAGCCACTTACTCCACTCCAAGTTGGGGTGCTTTTATAGGGAGATGACTGCATCTCCCGTAGTGTTGTAAGAATTAAATGAGAAAGTATAGAAAGCACTTCATCAGAAACCAGCCCACGAAGGGGCTGAAATCATGGTAGTCCACAGCATATTTAAAGCCAAGGTGGCAACCACAGTTTTGAACAGTAAATAGATCAAGTATTAAATACGAAGGTGACCAAGTCTCCCAGATAAACATAATTCTTCGTACTGAAAACCTTCCAGAAATACCAACTTGACCTTCACTGTCCAGGCATAGATTATTCTAATGGTAAAGATGTCAAGCCAAATGACAAAGGAGGAATTTGATGATGCAAGCTGATGAGAGAGATATTTGAGTGACTGCATGTCTTTTAAAATGGCACCACAGCTGTGACTGTCCTCAGTTTGTGTGAATCCCTGAAGCAGGTAACCTTTTAGGAGGGCAAAGTAGCTTCTTTCTAATATAGTACTTTGGTAACTGGCAGTCAGGAAGAAAAAATGTGTGTAAGAGAAGGCTCATTTCAATATCATCTACTGTACACAATTTTTAGAAGCTCTTATTTTAAAATTAGAAGACCCCTGAAAAAGCTAAGACTAAAAATCATCTGTGTCTCACTATAGTCTTAATCAGATAATTTCCCTTCCTAATATCCCAAACAGAGCTGCAGGATTAGATGTTTTGATTCAGTACAAAAAGTTGACTGGCCGGGTAGCTCAGTTGGTTAGAATGTCATCCTGATATGTCAAAGTTGTGGGTTGAATCCCTGGTCACGGCACATATAAGAATCAACCAATAAATGCATAAATAAGTGGAACAACAAATCGATGTCTCTCTGTCTCTGTCTCCCCCACCCCCACATCTCTCCCCCACCTTTTCTTTCTCTAAAATCAATAAATCAAAACTTTAGGAAAAAATGTTGATCATGGGGAACATGGTTCAACTTGGATGGGACACCAACTTCGAACAAAGAAACCAAAGAAAGAAGAAACTGGATACCCGAAGGACCTGAAAAGCAAAAGAAATAGAGCACACAACACAGAGGTAAAAAAAACAACAACTGCAAAACTGCCTAGATTCACTTCATCTCATGGAGTCACTAAAAGCCATTTTCCATACTTGGCCTCCAAGCAAAGTCACCATCTAAGATAATAGGCAGCTATCCCTATGAGTCCGACGATGGTGTGTGCGCCGTATCCCGATGCGCGTCAGACATGTAACACTTGCTGAGCGCTAAGTGAACAAAGGGTTGAACAATGGCTGAGAGCAGAATGCTATCTCAAGACCTTTTGTTGCTCAAAAGATTTTTCATGTTAATATTTTATATGCATCTTCATTATTTAGTTGCTTAAGCTACTCAACTGTCAGTCACTATTGTCTGTAGGTGCTTTCTGTATCCACGGAGAACTGGGGCTTCCCCGGTTTATCCTGTCAACCCCTTACCCATTACCTGATGGCTTTTTCAAGTTTGCTGATCTTCTTAAGACCCCAAGCCAACCTCCAACCACTGTACACTTCGGAGACGATGCTCTGTCCTATTTCCTTGAGAACAGAGAGGCTGGCATGAACCCTTCTAAAACCTCGCGCAGTTATCCCATCTAAACACAAAACCATATCCCCATTTTATCTTCTTCCAAAGTTTATAATCTTCCTAACCCTGTATCATCAAATCCTCCTCTAAGGCAGAAAAATGCTGAGACTCTAACCCACAGATTAGCAACTCCCTACTTCCAACTAACATGTCACCAAAATTATAAGACCCCAACTGTCAAAAATGAGATTGGTCACTTAGTCTTTACCTTATTTTACTTTTCTATTGCAGGGGACATTTTGCCCATTCCTTTCTGACATTTTCATCCCTTGGGTCCAAGTCATCATTTTGTGTGAGTTGTCCCCACTGGGTCCCCTCGCTATTTCTACCTTCTAAATGCTGTCCTCAGGCCTTGTTCCCCTGTCCACTCTTCTCTGTAAGTGATCCTGTATACTTTTGTGATTTTCACCGCCACATACAAGGCTTAGAATTATGGAATCTTTATCTTGCCTGAATCCTCCCAGTGAGCTCAGATATTGTTATCCAACTAACTGATAAAAATGTCCACATAAACATTACAGAGTCACTATAAACTCAACAATTGGAAAACTGAACTGATTAATGCTCCTGTCATTCAATTCCCCGTAGGGTTCACTCACTCCGGTTCTCCCCTACATTCCTTACATCCTCTACTGCTCTCACCAGGTCCTGGTAAGTTTACTTTTTTAATATCTATATCTCACTTGGTCCAGGCTTTCATAACCCTTCCTTTTAATCTTTGCAATAGCCTTCCCATCATTCTCGTTGCTCGCACTTCACCTCCCCTCCCCTTCCACCAACACACATCCTAAAAAAATTATCCTCTTACACTGTTGCCCAAGCAAGCTTTCTAAACTTCAAGTCTAATTAGTGTTAAGGTATTAATACTAACTAGGTATTAATCTCCACAGGTATTAAAACCCTTTATTGGACCCTAGATACCAAAAGCTGAAGTTGAAATTCCTCACTGCAGCACTCAGAATCCTTTCTGACTAACCCAAGTCTCCCTTCCCAGCCTACTTTGTTTGTCATTGGACTTGACCTCACTCCTTACTTTCCATACCACTGCTCTACCATGTATATGATTGAACTAGTGGGATTTTCACACAGTACTATTGTTTTTACCTTCCACCCTTTTACTAGACCATGAACTCCTTGGAGACAGAAGCCATGTCTTATATTTGTGTCCTCACCCTCAGGAACCCACTTGAAATCGAACAAATACTGGCTGCTTGACAGCATGGAATATCGTGAAAACAAGCAGTTATCCTGATCTATTTTTTCCACTATTTAATCAAAAATATCTTTCTAGCCTGGCTGGTGTAGCTCAGTGGATTGAGCGCGGGCTGGGAACCAGAGGGTCCCAGTTCGATTCCCAGTCGGGGCACATGCCTGGGTTGCGGGCCAGGTCCCTACTGAGGGCCATGTGAGAGGCAACCACACATTGCTCTTTCTCCCCTCCCTTCTCCTCTCTCTGAAAATAAATTTTAAAAAATCTTAAAAAAAAAGTCTTTCTAGACAAATTTTTATTATTAGTACAATTTTTCAGCAATCAGTAGGGAGAAACCAGAGAGGATTATGAGTTAGGAATGACTTTATAATGAGCAAGAAAATTATTCTCATTCATGAGAGTGTACTTTCTATTTATTTATTTATTTATTTATTTATTTATTAGAGAGAGGAGAAGGGAGGGAGAAAGAGAGGGAGAAACAGCAATGTATGGTTGCCTCTCACATGGCCCTCACCGGGGACCTGGCCCGCAACCCAGGCATGTGCCCTAACTGGGAATCGAACCGGGACCGTCTGGTTCCCAGCCCGCGCTCAATCCACTGAGCTACACCAGCCAGGGCAAGAGTGCACTTTTGAGGTCACCATTATTTAAACAAGACTGGACTGATCGACTACAGCACGTGTTCACCAACACTAACTGGGGCTCGGACAAAGGGCATACCTTCCACGCAGCGACAGCCCTCCTGTAGCACCCGAGCGTACATGTCCACCTTGGACTGAGAAAGGAGCTGGTCCCCGGTCAGGTACGTGTTGTGAGAGGAAGCGATGTAGTAGTTGCACAGGGGCTGGTCCATGTCCTGGTACACTTCATTGTGCAACGGGTTAAAGACGTCGCAAGCAGGACTTCGCATGAAGTTCGTGAAGCCTTTGGAAGAAAGAGTGAAGTGCTAGAGCTTTAAAGCCTATGTACTTAATCGATTATAACAGGGCAAACAGAGATCAAAGAATGTTGACAGGGATTATCTTAGTTACCCTGAGGACAGCCTTGGCAGGGAACGCGGTATGAGGGGCGGCAATGAGATGATTTGCAGCAGGTCAAGTGGACAGTGTCAAGAGCTTAAATGTGACTTTGGGGAGTAGCAGTTTAAACACAACCTACAGAAAATGGGACTTTGTAATAATTTTGATTGAGTTGGGGAGGGTTTCCTGCAAAGCCATTCAGTAACTACTGAGTTCAAGCTAGAATTATGCAGTGTGACCTAATCAGTAACTGAGGTAACATTAAAGCATCATTTATACTAAGTGGTACAATAATCCATCAATGATTTGACAGGTCATTAAGTTGATTTGAAAAACAGTATTGTTAGTGCCATGGTTGAGGTAGCAGACCAAAAGTTAGGCACAGCCAAAATTCTGGGTGTGATTGTTTGACTATGAAGTTGGCTTTGGAAAGATGCTTCTAATTGCCAGCACATTTAATAACTAGGAAATAGTGCTTATCAGTTATGTAGAAGAACCTATCAGTTTTTCTATATTCTTTCAAAACATAATGCCTAGATAGAAGAGGCATTCATTAACATATGAATAAACACATAATGACTCACAAGTACCTAAGTGGAATGGTTTTTAAGGTAAATTACTTCAAGTGTTCAAGAATCCTGTGGTAAAGCTGTATCTGTAAGTATCCTCTGAGACACTGGAGAATTTCTTCATGCCCTTCTTTATGGCTGAGACTTAGAAATCATGTCAAATTCCATGGCCCCCTTTGAGGGCCATGCCAAGGAAAAGACTCATTTCTTAGTATGGTCCAAATTTATTTTTTTCTGGCTGTTTTTAAAATGGTTTTTGATCATATAAATTTTAAATTATTCCTTTCCATTTTAATTACCCTCTCCCCCAGGAAGTAAACCCCCTCTCCTTGTCTACACTGAGCCCGGGAGCAGGGGACAGGAAGCCAGCAATCAAAAACAGTGAGATGAACCGTGGCTTTGCAGCTCTGAGGCAGCATATGGCCCAGTGGCGTTTCGCTGGGAATACCTCCCCTTAAGTAGAAGCCTACAATTTATTCCCCTATATGTTTTAAATATGTATAATTTAGACATGCATGTAGCTATATTCTTATCATATTACTCATATATAAGACCCTATGATCTAGATTCTGAGTATATATCTGTGGGCAAACTAATTTTTTTGAGCCTCACTTGCCCCGATTATAAAACGGGACAGTTGCATTAAAAAGACGTGTGGCTCCAACCAACCTCTCCACTGCTACCAACGAGGTAAAACTAGTTCATTGCCAACATTTTTTAAGAAATACGTTTACTTTCAAGTCACTAGTTTCATGGATTACTTATTTCAGGATCGCATTCCCCTTCATAAAATCATTAGTTGAGGCTATATCCAAAAATTAGCTATTTGAGAAAAGTCCAAATATTTCTGAGTATTTTTCATACATAGTGGCTTCAAGCTGAATTGCCAGGAGTGGAAAATATGGACCATCATTGCAAAGGCAGGACACGTGGCAGTATCACTCCATCTGCTTTGGAGGAAACAAGGTATCGGAATCATCAGTAATTTCAGAGACACCTCTGATTTCTTTTCCTAAAAATATCGATAGAATTTAACTTAGTGAACTGAATTGAGGAATGAGAAATTAAGAATATTGGTTATTTTACCTTCTATGCCAAGAACATTTTTTGCCTTATTTTCTTCTGAAACTTCAAATTTCCTTATGACGTCAAGACAATAGTCTGCTGTCACATTATTCATCTAAACAAAACAGAAGTAGAGTACCTGAAATTTCATGAGATATGTTTCTCTACACGAGCAAATCATACCAATTTTTTTAGCATTCTTGATATAGTTCCAAGTGGTTAAATGAACAGCATCTGAGGTTACTAGTGTCTTTGAAAAATTGTCATGATCTCAATCTTCCTTACATCCTTCAGATTTTAATCAGTGAAAACAGCCCTTCAACTACTAGAAAAAATGTTCTCTGTGGAGCAATAAAATTAATTAAACAGAATTAATAATCCAAGAAAATCCATTGCCAAAAATCCACTCACTGTAAGCTAGTAGTTATTTGCAAAAGTGTTTCCTACACAAATACTGAAGTTTGCTAGTGATAAATATATGCTGAAAAAAAATGATTCTTTACCAAAACAGTATGTTGTCGATAAACCTAAATGGGTGCATGTGTGTATCTTATCGATCCTTCTACTGAATCACGAGAGCGGTCTGTCACTCGGATTCAAGAACACAAAAGCGAGCAAGAAAAAAATGTGAACATCGAAAGCAAGATCAAGATCAGCACAACGGAGAACTCTGAAGCAGGACGGCTGGTGTTCAATCAGCTAGGTCATAATACTGACAGTGTGATCTTAAACGAGCCACTTACTTTCTCTGTGGCTGCCTTATAAGGTAGTTGTGAGGATTAAATGAATTACTATTTCTACAAAAATGTGATACAGAAAATGTGAGGCAGGAAGTCGGCCTCAAGTATCCAGAATGAACATACATACTTAGTGTCACGGGGAAAAGTAAACTCTTCAGGAATAATTTCTTTAATTAAAAAGCAACATAAAGGATCAAAATCCATTGCGCCCCACAGTGTAACTGTGACATTTAGAACACTAATGAATAGTGACAGAGGAAGTTAATCTTGTGAGCCAGTATTTCATATTTCAGTGACACTTCTCAAAAATGATATTATCTCAGGCTCAATACTTATGATTTAGTAAAATCTAATTTTCCCAAACAGCCTATTTAATAGCATTTAAACTTTTTTCAGGGGGAAAAAGGCTCCAGTGTACAGCTTTTTTTTCCCTGGTCTATCTCAAGGAGCACAGAATGCTTCCCTGCCTCACTCCATCCCCAACCAGCTGCATATTAGCTAATCCATCCTTCATGTAAAATGTATATTTCATACCTTATTCAGACACCTACACAACCAGACACCACCTGAAACACCATAAATAATGAAACCATGTGATCTGCGAGGAACCCTGCTGGCCCAGGCAAGCTTTGAGCAGCTCATTCGCTGTTTGCTGTAAGCTAGACAGATTTATCCCATGTGGTCCAAAAGATAAATAATCTCACACAGGCTAAAAGCACTGAGCTACACTGCAATTATTCGGTTTATGAGGCCACTTGTTTATAGATGTAGGGGCCTTGATCTAGACTCAGGTGGTTAGTCTACCAGTAGCACATGAGATCTATAAAAATAAAAATTAAAACATAACACAAATAAATAACAAGAAATGGTCATCCTGGGATGGAGCTAACTACAGATAAGCAAAAACATGTTACTAGTTCAAGACACAAAGCAGAATGTGCTAACAAAAATCATCATATTTGAGAAAGTACAAAATTGGCAAAAATATTAGTAGGGATTCTAGGAAGCTCGCAATTTTCTGGGTACCATAAAAAAATTAATGGGATACAATCAACTTTCTACCCAAAATTCAAGTATTTAGGAAAATATAGTAAAACCTCACAATAATGAGAATTGAAATATAAGAGTCAATCAGCTCCTGTCTTTCCCCCATCCCTGTTCTCATTTAATCTCCCAATACTAAAATTTTACATTTTACACAATTAAATTTTTTAGAGCTCACTTTAAAAGTTACTGTATTTTGCCTAAATTTTTGAAGGAAAACTAAGAATGCCATGATACATGTGTATAAGGATTATATATCATGTGCTTAAGAATGGGTATAATAATCCCGTGTATAATGCGCACAAAAATGTGGGTGTGTAGTATACACAGCAAAATACAGTATACTGGAGTTTTACTGTATGAATGAAGGTTCGATATAGATTAATTCTCTTTCTTGTCCATTCTTCCCATATTTTGCTTCCCCTTTGAGATAGCCGATAAGGTGAAATAGAAACACTTCTTCCCTGCGTCCCATGGAGTTCATTTTCAAGTTTTGTTGGCTGTCAACATCTGAGCCACTCCCTGTCTCCAACACCAATGACTGTTCTTACCACACAAGGCAATTGTCCCTAAAAGAACTTAAGTTTCATTTACTTTAATAATGACTATTTACATTTATATAATGCAGTCAATACTGTGCAGTTTATAAAGAGCTTTTACACCCATAACCTTACACAGTTCCTAAAACAGTCTTATAAAGTTAGTGTTTCTATCGCTGTTACACAGGTGGGAAGATAAGCTGAGAAAGGCTGTCTCAGGCAAAGTCACAAAATCAGTAAGAGGTAAAACCAAGGCTCAAGTTTCAAACTTCCGATTTCAAAGTCAAGCCTTTTATGTTCCATCTACTCTCTGGGAGTTTTTATTTCTACTGAAAAATTGAAACGCTTATTCTGAAACTGACTTTTTTTCAACATAGCTGAAATTCCTCAATTTTAATTTAACTTTTGCAAATTTTTGCAACTTTCAAATCAGTTACTATAATTCTACCTCTTTGATTATTCCGCATTGAACTGCATTCTCTTTCCCTTGCGTACTGTAGTTCTATAATTTCATCTACAGAGAAAAGAGTAACTCACTAGTCCTTGTGCTACATACTCAGTGTCAATCTACTTCTCTCTTTTGTTTTTGTTGTAGAAACCAAAGTCACGGTTCTGTAAAATACTTGTGTTCTGACACTAACTTTTTATTCCCAGAAATAAACTTCGTTGGAAGTTTTCTAGCAAAGCTTTTTCAGTGAATGCAAATTTCAAAACAAAGTCACAGAGACTAAATAATCACATTTCTTGTAGCTCTGATTTCCAAAACACGCCAATGCAAAAATCATAATATAATTTGCACAGAATTTTAATATTGCTAAGCTCTTTTCAATGTTTTTATCAAACTAATATATCTATAAATTAAATAAGCCAAAACTAAGATTCTTAGACTAAGCAGAGCCATCCTCCCCCATGCCCAGAACCACATTCCAAATGTCAAAATGCCACAATCTCTAGCTATTTCTTCTGGAATGAGTCTTTATATTCCTAATATATTCTCATAATTATGTGAAAGATGCTCTTTTCTATTTTATATACCTTAAACATTACCCATTACCTTTTTACGTATTCGATAAAGACTTAGCTCTTTCGGGCCAACAAACTAACTGTCTCCCTCTACCCATCCTGCCAGTAAGATTATACTGTAATTTTTATTAAATTTCTATTCACTGTTGTAAACTGTTTTGTCTATGCAAACATTGAACACTGAGTCTGCTGTATGATGTGATTGCTTCTTTTCTCATAGAATACCTTTTTCTGATTTAACCATTTGGTTGATTTTTAATGATCCCATCACAAATTTTTACTTTATCTTTGGCATTGCAAAATTTTACTATGATTTGTCTCTGTGTGTGTCTTTTTTTCACATTCACTGTGCTTGGCACTCAGTGAGCCCTGCCTGTCTAGAGATTCCTATCTTTTGCTGTTAATCATTTTTTGGGGGGGACTATTTATTTGATAATTTCCTCCCTTCTATTTCCTATCTTTTTCTATAACTTATTATTCAGGTAGTGGACTTTCTGGATCAATCTACTAATTTCTTTATCTTTTCTCACTATTTTCCATTTTTTCATTGTTTGGTTCTACTTTCTAGACAATTTTCTCAACTGTATGTTCTAAGCTATTTATTAAGTTTAGTTTCCTGCTCTTTTCTTCCTCTGAATCTTTTCTCATAACACCTTGCTCTTGCTTGCTGGCTACAATTTTATCACTCTGATATATATTTAATGTCTATTTAAAAAATTTTCTTCCCCTGCATTGCCTCTATTTCCTCCAAGTTTCATGATCCCATTTGCTTGCCTTAGTCTCTGCACTTTATAGGAGAGAATTTCCTCAAACATATGGTAAGCCTAGGCTATTTAAGACCCATTTTTAAAACTGACTATTTAAAAACATATTTAAAATCATGGCAATACAAAATTGGTTGGAAGCTCTCTATTCATGAACAGAAGTTATTGAATAGTGGGCTTCACTGTAAAAATCTCTGGCCAGACTATTTTGTTAGGAGACTTTTGATGTAAATATCTGTAGGGTTTTTTTCCTTGGGTTGGAATGTTAGTTTCCTAGAGCTGCATTACCACAAACTAGAGCAGTGGTTTAAAAGACCAGAAACGTATCTGGAAAAGGCGGCAATGGGTAGAACCACCACCAAGGCATGACGCACAGGTCTGTGTCGGATAAACGAAGCTCCAGTGAGAAGAGGCCCCTATAGCCCGGGATCAGAAAAGCGCTGAAAGTTCCCCTGGAATTAACCATCCCCAGGCACCTTTCAGCTAAAAGCACTGCATGAACAGAAATCTGTTTTTGTCTTATCTGTGGAGGGAGTCTTTGCTCTTAATTAATAGCTAGGAGGTTTCTCAAACCATGAGCGTCCTTCAATATTTCTGTCTAATCCCATTCCAAAATATAACCAGGAAATACGCTGACAACCCGTGAACCCTATTTAAAGCAACCCGTAGGCAAAAAGGCTGTGACAGTATTAGGTGTGTAATAATGTATGTGTTTTATTTCCCCTGAAGGAACTGAGTGGATTAACCCAAAATGAAAAGGCAGGAGATGGAAATTCTTGAAATGATGTAGCTAATTATAGTTCACAGAAAATACTGTTTGAAATAAAATTAAGAAATATTGATTGAAAAAGAAATAAAAATGTCTATCTTTTCTACCTCTCTCCTTAATCCTTAAGAAAAAAAAAAAAAAAGAGTAAAAAGAAAAGAGCAGAGGCTTGATAAGAAAAGTTGTCCAGAAGGATGGAGGAATTCAATCAAACGATCACCCCTGAACCAAAAATCGCAAAAGGATCGAACAAAAAACACGTGCAGCCCCAGGGCCAAGTAATGGATAGGAACCTGCAGGAGAGATCGGTTGTGTTTAAGCAAACACCAGGGGAAAAACATGAAACAAAAACCTCAAATAGCCCTAGGCCTGCAGAACCAGGACTGGCGGATGTCCGTGATCACTGTCTGCGAATGCAAGGGAAGCTTCAGCCATGTGGCTTCCTGTTTAGCTGGTGCTTCTTCAAGGACATAAAAGAGTGATAGTTTTCCTAAATACATGCATATTTTAAGGATGAAAGTCCTAATCAAACAGCACTTGGACCTGTCAAAGGCATAAACACAATTTTCAGAGAGCTTCAGTGAAATGAAAATCTGACCCTGATGAAACATACGAATTACCATTCATTACTTCGTGGAAAAATATGCATAGCCATACTCAACATTTTTAAGGGAAAAAATCATGTATCTTCTATTTTTCACTCCGTCTTTTAAAAAACTGCTATAAACACATTTTAAACTACACATAAATAAGATTTTTTTGAAATTGTGCTTTCCTCCTCTACCCTAAATTTCAACTATATCTACATCCAATCCCAAGAGAAACCCATGTATCTTTCACAAATACTTTTAGGTAAACATTCAGTTTCATGGTCTAAAAATACCTTTTGTTCCACCTTCAAAAACTGAGCCAGTTCTTCCACAGTTAGGTGATCTTTCTTGTCACTGTAGCTCAAAAGCAACAAATAAAGGTCTCGTCTCAATGACATCATTTTGTAAAAAACACAGAACTCTTCAAATGTCAAAGTTCCCTGATTCTCATCTGTATCAGCTTCCTGAGAGAGGAATATTAAAAACAAGGCAGTGTGAGAGTTCGAAATCGGAAATTTGGTACTAATTCAGTACTGGTAGGTAATATTTACTAAAAAGAGGGCAGTATACATTTCAAATGGTAAGCACACATGGATCAATTTCAAATTGGCTATATTTGAGGCCACAAAGAATCAAGCTTATGAAAACTAATTGATCTCATCACAGTAAATTCATAAATTAATAAAGAAAGCTGAAAAAAACTGTCTGGAAACATTTTACATTTCTAAATAGGAAATGAAACATAAAAGTGAACACATTCACCACATACTCAAACCTGTATGATGAACTTAAAGTAATTAGTAATTAGAGGAAACTTGGAGTTTTCAATTTATTTGAAAACAAGGTAGATTAAAAACAGAGAAGTTAATAATGTTGAATCTACTATCTAGAAAAAAATTAAGCTAAAGAAACTAGAAGGAAAAAATTATTTTCAAAAGCAGAAAGCAATGAAATAGGAAACAATTGGATATAACATACCAAAGGTGAACAATTAAATAAAAAACTGGTCCTGGCTAGTGTGGCTCAGTGGATTGAGTGCGGGCTACAAACCAAAGCATCACCAGTTCGATTCCCAGTCAGGGCACATGCCTGGGTTGTGGACCAGGTCCCCAGTAGGGAGTATGCAAGAAGCAACCACACATTGATACTTCTCTCCCTCTCTTTCTCCCTCCCCCTTGCCCTCTCTCTAAAAATAAATAAATAAATAAGTCATTTTTTTATAAAAAACCTAATCTTTTGAAGAAACTAATAAAAAAAGACAAACTCTTGGAGAAGATTAATAAAAAACAAAAGAGAGAAGATATATTTAACACATGACAAAAATACCAGTCTCTCATCACCTTCTGAATTGCACTTCAATCACATGCAGCTTTTACTTAGAATCTCTGTTAATTCTGCGTAGGCAGCTCTGTGCCCTTACAGCCATCAACATCATTGATACCTCGCTGCCTTTCCTCCACAGAAGTTGGAAAATTCCATCTGCGCGACTTTGTAGTTCAAATTATTTGTTTCTAGTAATTATTGAGCAAGAATCTTTCATCACCTATCTTCCTTTTGATTGCCTGGATTCATCATAAAACCATAAAACTGTTGGAAATATACTGTGGACAACAAACCCATTTATATGATCTTCTTCACTCTAACTGTACACAGTGGTAACTGAACAAAAACTGACAAGGAATCAATGACATTTTGAAATGTGTGGATTTTGTGAAGCATAGTCAGCTGTTACGTGATTTTAAACAGATTTGAAAGTCAAAATGCATATAAACATCTTTTTAAACTTCACCGACTTTGGGTCAATTATGAGCAAAAACTTTGACGAATATTTAATCAGTCTCTTTGCGAGGCTGACCGCTATTGCCTTCTATCATTTTAAAGGCAGAGATGGATCGGTCCACAGAGAATCAACATTTTGGGTGTTTGAGGCTCTTGGTTGTAGAGTCTTTGCAACCTAAGAAATTAGATCTAATGTTCATATTTCTTCCATAAGTTTGTTTCAACATCTCTAAGTCTGAATACAGAGAAAAAACATTTTTCAAAACTTCCTTGTAAATGCCTAAAAAATTAAGAATAGTAAAACCGAGTATCAAAGACTTCAAAAAAAGCTATCTATACATTAAAAGATTTTTTTTTAAATCAACTCGATCTCTGCACTCCCTTCTATATAGCATATGTCCCTCCTTCCTCTTCTTGCCTTCAAAAAACAGTCAAAGAAAACTCTAGGAAAACTTGAATGTCTTCACCAGCAATTCCGTTTAAATAAAGGGGGGATAGAATGTTCCTGAAGCAATGCTAAGCTCCTTGGTTCTGCCACCCCACCACAAGTTCTTATAGAACCCTCTTGGAAGCAAGGAGTAGCAATGCTCTACATGCAACAGGCCTGACAGCTTCCCCACTCACTTCTGGCTGGCTAAGTCTTTAAATCGAGTGTCATAAAAAGAGGCTCAGCGCTTCCTTAAAACTTCTCTAAAGGATTTACTTTAACCCAGAGATGTTTGACATACACATTTCCAGGTTCACCCTCTAAAATGCTTGCTTGGTGCCTTAGAGACAAAAGGTGTCTGAAGGGGGAAAATACAGAAGTAAAAAGAGTTCAGTATTTTCTGTTTCTTCCTTATCTTCCAAAAAGTACCAAAATCATTATTTGTGTAGATATAAACTTTACCCTCCTCCTTAAGCTTGGCCTCTCTGATTTAATCAGCAGCTACTCCTTCAGTCCTATGAACACCTCCCGCGGAAAGGACTGGATGGGGAGACGGGGCTCACAACAGGACGAAAGTGAGATGTTGCTGAGAGAGCCAGGAACGTGGCAAATCTTTTCACACAGTTTAAAGACAATTCCCTCTGTATGGGACAGTTCGCTTCCCCTCCAAAGTCCCTCACTCCATCTCTGCAGTTCCTTGTATAGCATTTGAGAGGAGACCTCCCAAAAACCAGAACTGTCTTCTGGAGGACGGGCCCATTGTAGTAAAGGCTTGCCCCACTGGGTGCGTGTTCTAGGAACCGTCTGTATCAGTGTCCCAGCCGGTGTTGTTGTGAGAGGCTGTGTTCAGTGAAATTTTTTTTTTTTTTTTGAAGATTCTTTCAACGCATTTACCCCTTTCATGGCGGGTGATTTACGAGCACAGCTGCCCACACTGCACTAAGTGTTTAGCAGTGTTTTACCAAAAATGGCACGACCCCCATTCCACATCCTTTCTATTCACCTGGCCCTGCCCTGTCCTGGATGAAAAAAGTCCTCAAAGGGAAACTTGCTGATGTGGAAGAGGTGAAACAAAAAATGTCAGATGCACAAAAAGGCATCAACATCGACAAGTTCAAAAAAATTTTTTTTTTAAAGACTTTATTTATTTTCAGAGAGAGGGGACAGGAGGAAGAAGGACAGGGGGAGAAACATCAGTGTGTGAGGGAAAGGTTGTACTGGTTGCCTCCACACACCCCGAACGGGGACCCCGCCCACACCCCAGGCATGTCTCCTTACCAGAAACCAAACCCGTGACGCTTCTGTTCACAGGGCAGTGTTCAATCCACTGAGCCACACCAGCCAGGGCTCAAAGACTGTTTTGAGCAGTGGAAATAGGTATATTGCATCAAGTGGAGAGTATTGTGATGGTGACTGAAGTTTAAACATGTAAGAATACACAATTTTTTATAAATATGATAAATTCCGGGATTTGGGGGGTGCTTCCTCGTATAGTATTCCTTCCTTTTCTTTCTGTCCTCTCACGTTGCTCTTCAGCACAATGGGACCAACATCCCTACGATGCAGACTGTCTTCAGCCAAGAGCTTCCAATGGCGGGACCACTGTACGAGGTCCCAGATGGAAGCCAGCCTGCATCTTCCACTCATCGTTGCAACTCACCCCTCACACTGTTCTGCCCTTCCCACCTCTAAGAGCAAGTGGTTAGAAGACAAAGAGAGCACAAACATTACACATCAGACAATATCACCCCTATACTTATAGGGGACCCAGGTTTCAAACCCAGATACAAAATATCACCTACCTAGTCACTTGGAAAATCATTGCAAAACATAGATGTGCATACAATTTGCCTGCAAACAAGAGTCTTTCCTAAAATTGTATTCTAGTAATTATGAATCATCTAACGTTGTCTTCACAGCGAGTAAAACTTAGCAGAGCTGACTTCAGCACCTAAGACAGCGGACGATGTAAAGGCTCTGCTGGGTGTCACAGAATAAGTTTGGGCCCAAGGATTTTCTTCAACAACTTACCAACAGGGAAAGAGCACCTCATCTAATACCAACAAGCAATTGAATGAACTTCTAAAGAGCTCCCTAACTGGTAAGAGTGATACACCACTTCTAAGCCCTATGGATGCTGAACCTTAAACTCATCTGAAACAAAACAGAGGGCTCTTAAGGATTTCAGTAAGTCCTATTTTCTCATGTCTTTATTCTGATCCTCACAACAGTCTGTGAGGGAGACAGGTATGACCTTCCTCTCTGAGGGACTTGATCACGTTTACTCCATTATTGGTCAGGTAAAGTGCTCATTATCACTCTCAAAAACAACAAAACAAAAAGGCATTTTAGGAAGAGGAATTATGAATGTATAACTTTAGAAAGTTTTTTTTCCTTGATGAAATGAAATGCCTCTCTTCATCAAAGAAAAATAAAGCAATACACAGTAGATAACATTAGCTTCCAACAAAAAAAATAGCCTTTTGAAATTTCTAAGTACGTATACCAATAACCATTAACATGGACTTTGCCTAAGGCCAACCTGATTGTGAAAACGTACCTGAAACATTTGTCTGACTTTTCTTCGGGGTAGGTTGACATTTAGTTTATGCATCAATTGATGTATCTCTTCAATATTCAATAAGCCGTCTCCATTCTTGTCAGCTTCCTCAAAGGTCTGTTTCACCCACGTGCAGAAACGTCAAGAAAAACACTTGTATTTTCACAAAGTAAAGACCGCTCTTTCCCAGAATACTCACAAGGAAATGGATCATCAACACTGAACTTGAGAAGAAATCCCTTTGAGGTGGCCCTGCAGTCCACAGGCTCTTAGTGAGCTGCAACAGTGACGGCAGAAGAAACAGGGAGAGGAGGGCACAAACAGATCATTCCCTCACTGTGAAAGGAGCCAAACCATGTTATTTTAAGAGGTTCTTCAACTCCAACATCATTATCCAATCTGTTAAAGCACCTCTCTGACGTGATGAAACCCCGAGTATTCCAAATCTAGGCCTGCCTCCTCCCTCTATGACCTTTCACCCAGCATCCTTTTCACAATCCCCCATGCTGCATGGTCTTTTCCATCCCCTTTCCTCAGTTCCACTCCGACAGTTAGAAATTTAGACAGTCAAGTTCAATCTCTTTACTGCTCACACAAGGGTATAATCTGAAGGAGAGGGAGAAGTTTGGTAAGATTAGTAAGGAACCCAAGTCTCATGCAACTTAGCCCAGCACTCACCTCTCCTTCACAGCAGGCCTTTGAGGGTTCTTACCTAATAGCCTGAAACTTCTAGATCAAGGGCAGTAATATGAACTACAGGCCTGGTATGCTAGAAGTTGCCCTCAAAGCTCAGGTATGATAGTAGGTGACTTGCAACTATGAAGCTGAGTTTGTATACAAAGGATTTACATCACATGAACTGAGATTTTGAAAAGACCCTCAGGAGGATAAATACTGCATTGTTTTACATAGTGGAGAAGTAGAATAAATGTTAACAAATGGATGGGTTGAAAATTCCAAGTTTAAGCAAAGCATTTTAACAATGGATGATTCGTAGTTGTTGGAAAATAAATTACAGAAAGCAGGAGATGTGTGTGCACCTAGAAAACCAAACTGAGCTTCAAAATTTGAAGGGTGATGAAGAGAAGAGAAATAAAAGTGATGAAAAGAAAGCAGAGAATCAAAGAAAGCAAAAGTCATAGGCTTAAAACCAAGAAATGGAAGAATGGAGTAGGTCAGAGGAAAGGGGCAATATTTGTGTATTAAGCAGGTAATGTCAAAGGGGAAGACTTTCACTTTAAGTCAAAATATTAACTGATCTCCCAGTGGCAACAGCACATTTATATTTCTTAAGCGATTCAATTTATGACTGTAGGAAATTGTACCATAGAAAGTAAAAACAAGAAAGTCTCATGTCTTCTAAAGTTAAATAAAAATGATTTTCAGATTGTGAATATCTTGTTTCACATTATGTTCCCTTTATAACATTCAAAAATAAACTGCCCAGTTCTTTCAAGTTCAATTTTTCCTCATGGAATTCAGGGAGGACCTCACTATACATGACACCTGGAAGGTAAGGGGGGGACCCAGGACTATGGGGAAAATAACAGAAGAATCCAAAGAGTAAAACATTTGGGCCAATTACTAATAAGTAACTAAATCTCATTTTGTTCCTCTTTTCTGGGCACGCTGCACCCATTCCATGAGCTCCATTTCTTTTGACTGTGTGGCTAATGCTCTGTGCCCAAAATATTTAGCCAGAGTTCAAAGGCATGATGAAATATGACCAACGACAGCAATGTCCTCACCCTTTTATTGTACAGCTCTTTACCAAAGCCTGTCAAGGACCTCTCCAGAGAAGAGGCAGGGACGAGCAAGCCCTAATTGTGAATATTCTGCAGACACGACCATCTGAGGGTGGGCCTGTGCCTGCAAGGCCTTCAGTGTCAGCACACGAGCTGGCCTTGACTGTTGGTTTAGGGAATGCAGAACCGTGAGACAGAAACAGGGAGAGAATCAGACCAAGAAACACACTCAAGTTCTGACTCTATGCTGACCAGGCCCTATGACCATGAGTCGTTTATGTCACTTCTTGGGGCTTCCATTTCTTTATCTATGTCAGTGAGCTCAACTAGATGACCTTGAAGTCCCTCTCAACTCTAAGATTCTATGAAAGGAAAACCATTCTCTTCCAGTAACAGTACACATGGTATAAGAAACAATTACAGGTTAAAGTATTCGGATATCTCAAAGCTGTTCTTCATAATTAAGACATGAGTGCCCAAGAAAGCCCTGAATTAATCATTAATAGCTATATACATAGAAATTTAAGAATAGAAATAGTCATACTGCAAAGAAAAACTTAGAAATTAAAAAATGAATGCAAAATATGGCCTAGTGTCTACTACAGGAGATTGTAAATCACTGACAAGTATTTAGGATAGGGATGGGCAAACTTTTAGGGTAAAAGGCCATAGTAAATATTTTGGGCTTGGAAGACCATGTGGTCTCAATTGCAACTATCCCATTTTTAAATAAATGCAGCCATAGACCATACATAAATGAACTGGCATGGTTATGTTCCAATAAAACTTTATTTGTGGACACTGATGTTTGCATTCCATGTACTGTTATGTCATACCATGTTTTTGTATGAGTCTTTTCAACCATTGAAAACCCATTCTTAGTTCAGGAGCCCATATAAAAATAGATGGTGTGCCAAAACTGCCCTGCAGGCTTTAGTTTTCAGGGCCCCTCCTTTATAGGGAAGGTTTACAGCATCCATAAGGGACTGCCTACAGTCTTCTAGAGATGCTTTTCCTCATGGTAAGGTGGGGGAATGACGGAGGGAAATGGTTTGATGAAGAAAAACGCTGAGACAAGGTGCCTGTGCCATCGTTTTTACATGCTGGGCTGCTGAGTTTTCAGACTGCAATTTATCGATAGGACAAGAAAAGATTTGCCTACCCTTACCTCTCTTAATAACAACATAGCTCTTATTAATAACGTGTTTGATATGTGCTAGACAGTGTTCTAGGCACTTTGTGCACACCAGCTCAGTTGATCTTCACACACCTACACAGTCGGCTCTATCATTAACATCACTGCCGAGTTACGGATGAAGCCTTGGAGGCCAGAGGTTACGTAACTAACCCAAAGCTACACACGGCAGAGTTTGGGGCTGGAACCCAGCGCCAGTCTGAGTCTTTAACCACAATACCATATTGCTTCTAATATTAACAGACATGGGTACTGCATCTACCTCCAATTCAACACGTTTGCACTGCAGAAATAGCTGGAATTACACTTTACACTGGATGAATTTTTTCATACAGCCATTTAAGATTCATTATTCATTCACAGTTGAAGTTTTCAGGCCTAATTGAAATGTATTAATCATGAACATTCCAAATCTGTTCTCCCAGTTAATGTAATTGAATGTATGTCCAATTAAGAATGTGATGCTATTATTAAGATATTATCTAAAACCCTATAAAGTATGACAAATCTGTATGAGAATCTTTCCCTGTTACATTCCCTGTTTTTGACATCAGCTTCCTTGTTATCATTCATTAATTTCATCTTTCTTTTTCTCTCCTCACGTGAGTATCAGCTGCTTCTATATTTTTTAACTGTTCTTCTGTGCAGTTCTGGGTACACCTTCTTTCCAGGTAGCATATTTTCAGAATATAAAATCACTCAGTTTTCAACTGGTTAATTCAAATATGAAATTTTTCTCTTGCTAGTAATCATGGGCAAACAAATCAGATTTGAAAAACTATTGCCTAAGCTGGTATAAATTCAAATTAGAGTATTATAAATTTAGGATGTTAACTGCAATCCCCATGATAACCATAGGACATGTGCAAAAGAAAATGAGAAATAATTTAAACATTTAACTACAAAATCGACTGAAGACAAAAGAAGATAAGAATGCAGGACAAAAATCCAAGGCACACAGAAAAGAAATAGCACAATGACAGAAGTTAGTCCTTATCAGTAATCACTTCAAATGTAAATGGACTAAACTCTTCCATCGAAAGACAGACACTGGCATGGGTAGAAACACATGACCCAATTATGTGTTGTGTATAAAAGATGCACTTGAGATCCAGAGACAAACGGACTGAAAATGAAAAGATGGGAGGAAAGACTTTCTATGTAAATAGTAACCAAAAGAGAGCAGTGGTGGCTATAGTAATGAAAAACGGTTATAAGAGCTAAAAAAGGACATTATATATTCACAAAAGTTTTGATACAGCACAAAGATATAACAACAATAAACATTTATGCATTTAATGACAGACCATCAAAATACATGAAGCAAATATGACAAAATTGAAAAAAGAAATAGTTCTCAATACCCTACTCACGATAATGACAGAACAACCAGCTAGAAGGTAAGTGAAGAAACAGGGGCTTAAACGCACTGTAAGCCGCTAGGTCTCACAGACGCACGCACAGCCGTCTGTCTGTACAACAATCACAAATTCCACTCAAGTGCACGGGGGACACTTTCCACAACAGACCGTATTTTAGGCCACAATTTAAGTCTTTAGATTTAAAAAGATAGATATCATACAAAGCATCTTTTCTGAACACAATGGGATAAAGTTAGAAATCAGTATAAAAGGAAATCTGACCCAAAAACCCCCACAAAATTATGGAACTTAAATAACACACTCTTAAACAACCAAGAGATCAAAGCAGATATCACAGGGGAAATTAGAAAATACTTACAGATCAATAAAAACACAATATATCAAAACTATGAGAATACAGTGAAAGCATTGTGAAGGGGGAAATTTATAGCTATAAATGATTACATTATAAAACAAAAAAAGATCTCGAACAACAACCTAACTTTAGAACCTAAAGAACTGGGGGGGGGGTGGTGGTAACTAACTAAACCCAAAACTAGCAAAAGGGAGGAAATAAAAAGGGTTAGTGCAAAGATAAATGCAATAGAGAATAGAAAAAAAATCAATGAAACCAAAAGTTCGTTCTTCGAAAAGATCAACAAAGTGGCAAACCTTAAGCTAGATGCTCTAAGAAAAAATAAAGCAGACTCAAATTATTAAAATCAGAAATGAAAATAGGAACATTACTACTAGTTCTACAGAAATAAAAAAATGTGAGAGTACTATGAACAATCATACACCAATGAAACCTACCATATATAACCACAAAAAAATTAAAAATCAAAATAGATCTATAAGTAGTATGGAGATGGAACCAGTAATCAAAAATCTCTCAACAAAGAAAAGCCCTGGACTTGATGGTTTCACTGGTGAATTCTACCAAACATTTAAAAAATTAATACCAACATTCTTAATTTTTCCTAAAAACTGAAGAGAAGATAACACTTCCTAACTTATTCTGTAAGGCCAGCATTAGTCTGATACCAAAGCCAGACAAGACACTATGAGAAAACTACAGAGCAATTTCTCTTATTAGTATTGATTTAAAAAAAAAAAAAAACTCAGCAAAATACCAGTAAATACAATTCTGCAGCACAGTAAAAGGATTATATACCATGAGCAGGTGGGAATTACTCCTGGGACACAAGGATGATTCAACAAGCAAGAACTAATCAATGTAATATG
The DNA here is from genome assembly GCA_004026765.1 of Micronycteris hirsuta. Lineage (NCBI taxonomy): Eukaryota > Metazoa > Chordata > Mammalia > Chiroptera > Phyllostomidae > Micronycteris > Micronycteris hirsuta. The sequence continues at coordinate 10,234 of PVJI01013182.1, read as the reverse complement.
CAAGACCAATATGATGAAGAAAAAAAACATCTCAATTGATGCAGGAAAAGTACTTGACAAAATTCAACACCCTTCATGATAAAAAAACACTCACCAAAATAGGAATTAAAACGTACTTCAACATAATAAAGCCATATATGAAAACTCTACAACAAACATCATATTTAATAGCGAAAGAATAAAAGCTTATCCTCTAAGATCAGGAACAAGGCAAGGATGCCTGCTTTCACTATTTCCATTCAACATAGTACTGGATGATCTAGCCAGAGCAATGAAGCAAGAAAAATAAATTTTAAAAGTATCTAAATCACAAAGCAAGAAATAAAATTATCTTTGTTTGCAGATCATAAAATCTTTTATGTAGTAAACCCCAAAGAAAAAGTCGTTAAAACTTTTTAATACAAGAATTTAGCAGAGTACCAAGATACAAAGTCTACATACAAATCAATTGTATTTCCATATACAATTGGAAAAGTAAATTATAAAAACAACCCCGTTTACAATAGCAACGAAAAGAATAAAATACATATGAATTAACCAAGGAGGTGAAAGTTGTACAATGAAAATGACAAAACATTGCTAAAGAAATTAAAGATGACATAAATAAATGGGAAACACATCCCATGTTCATGAATTGGGGACAGCAGTGTTAAAATGTCAATACTACCAAAAGCAATCTATAGCTTCAGTACAATCCCTATCAAAATCCCATAACATTTTTTGCAGCAATAGATAACCCTATCCTAAAATTCATTTTGACTCTCAATGGACCTTGAACAGTCAAAAAATTCTTGAAAAAGAGGAATAAAACTAGAGTACTAAAAAGTTTCTGGTTTCAAAACTTACTACAAACCGCCCTGGCTGGTGTAGCTCAGTGGATTGAGCGCGGGCTGGGAACCAAGCGGTCCCGGTTCGATTCCCAGTCAGGGCACATGCCTGGGTTGCAGGCCAGGTCCCCGTGAGGGCCATGTGAGAGGCAACCATACATTGCTGTTTCTCTCCCTCTCTTTCTCCCTCCCTTCCCTTCTCTCTAAAAATAAATAAAAATAAAATCTTTAAAAAAAAAAAAAAACAAAAAACTTACTACAAACCTATAGGAGACAAAATAGTGTGGTACTGGCACAAAGACAAGTCTATATGGAATAAAATACACAGCCCAGAGAGAAACTGTCGTGTATATGGTCAAATGATATTTGACAATGACGGCAAGACAACTTACTTAGAAAAGAAATGGTACTGAAAAAATGGATATCAACACTTAAATGAATGAAGCTGGACCCTTACCCAACACTACAAAAATGAACTCAAAATAAACTGAGGACTTAAATGTAAGACCTAAAACAATAAAACTCTTGGGAGAAAACATAGTACAAAAGCTTCACGACATTGAATTTGGCAGTGATTTCTTAGATATAATACCAAAGGCACAGATAACAAAAGAAAAAATAGACAAATGGAACTTCATGAAAATTTTAAAAATTTATGCATCGAAGGGCATTATCAACAGAGTAGAAAGACAACCCACAGAATGAAAGAAAATATTTGAAAATCATATCTGATAAGGGATTCACATCCAGACTACATAGAAACCTCCTAAAACTTAGTGACAAAAACAAACAAAAGTCAACCTTCTTTGGACATAGAACTTGAGTAACCATTTTTCCAAAGACATTATCTGAATGGGCAACAAGCACATGAAAAGATGCTCAACATCACTAATATTAGGGAAATGCAATCAAAACTAATCCAATAGCAGACCACCTCATACCCATAAGGATGACTACTATCAAAAGAACAGAAAACAAGTGTGGTGCAGATGTGGAGAAATTGGAATATTTGTGCACTGTTGGTGGGAACGTGAAGTGGTACAGCTGCTGCGGAAAACACTATGGCAGTTCCTAAAAAAATTAAAAATACAGATAGAATTCACAAAGGGAAGCCGACACGCTGAGGACGGCAGAACGCAGGTCTCTGTGATATCGCTGAGCCACAGATTAACCACCCACGGAATTGCCCAGTCTCAGATCTCTTGCTGATGAAAAAATAAATATTCTTTAAATTCTTAAAGATTCATTGCTTGTGGCAATATTAAACAACAATGGCATCGACAATATTGCTATGGCTGTGTGGTTTGCACCACAAAGCATTCTTACTGATTCAGTTTGTTTGTTTTCTTACCAAATGTTAAGAAGGAGCAAACTAACAGAACAAAGCACAGAAAGTTAGTCCCCGTGTCTGTGTTTTGTTCACTGATGAATCCCAGTTGCATTTATCTGCATGCTGAGAGCACTGATGGAAACATCACGGCTCATCAGCTCAGGCCCTCACACTGTCAAAACCCTTTCATGGGCTGAGCATTTCCACTCTGCCTCCACAGCACCCCAGGTGAGGGATTACAGCTGGAGTAGTACAAATTTATCACCACTCTGGGCAAAAAATCAAGGCAGACATTCCAGTGACAGCAAGGAAGTGGTACTACTCCCTACACGGACACGGTCACGTGTAGTTTAAGGCCATTCAAAATGTGCGGAAAGAAACACGGCAGTCTGACACCCTCACTTTAAAGCTGAGAAAATTGAAGCCAGAGCCGCCATGCCACGTGCCCCGCTGGATCCCAGCAGGGGAGGTGGCTTTCAGACCAAGCACATTAATTTTTTAACTTGTCCGTGCTGCAGAACCACAAGAATGGGTTAAATAAAGAATGAGACTCAGCCTACAGTGTCTCAAGCAATTTAGAGAGGGTAAGTGCTTTTAAGTAAAAAATAACTTCCCCTTGAGTACCAATCCGTTCAGTTTCCAAAGCAGAAGTTAGAAAAGAGAGAGGGAAAGGAGAAGGAGCTAAGTGCCTGGTACACAAGTGGAAGTCAGAAAGTATTTGTTAAACTAAACTCACCATAACAAAGCCGGATTTCTCTCTAATACAAATAAATGCTTTCCTGGTTACCTCATCTCCCTTAGGAAACTACATTTGGATATTTCTCAGTCTCTTTCGAAGAAGTCTGCTCCTGAGTTCACATAAGCTTATTTCTATATGTTTCACCCATACATTTACTTGGAGTGAGAGTGAGGAGGGGACAGAAGGGGACTAGGGGTAAAGAAAGAAAAAAATTAGGGGAAAAATATATTGTACACACACACACCACCCATACACACACCATTCCACACAGAGCTCAAAAATAAAGTGTTAGGAAGGATATTGGTCATGAGTCCTTTGCCTTTTGGCAAGGGAATCTTCATCACTGATGCCAGCCATCAGGTACTTGAGGCCTGTGATCCAGGTGCGGGCCTCCTCGGGGTTGGAGGTGATGAGGTCCAGGGACTCCATGTGGTTACCATGGTAGATGGTGAAGCAGCAGCTGGGGTCAAAGTTCCCCTCGGCTTGTTTGTGGAATATTTCCGACTGCCGCCCCTCGGCGACTTTGTAAATGGAGTCGATAAGTACTGGAGGAAAGTGAAATACAGACAAGTGAACATATGCACACAGATTAAGAAAAAAGAGAAGCAAAAATCGTTTTAAAGTTTTCAAAATAAGCATGAACCAATTCATTGTCTGTGAGTTGTGTTTTTAAGTCCAAAAGTGAAATGCCAGCCCTATCTCTACATGAGACTTGACCTTTCCGGGCAGTCCGGACACTCCCTCCCAGGCACTGAGTCCAGATGGGCTGAAGTTAATGATAAAATGATAGCTACGCCCAGTAGAGCAAGAAAGGTCTAGGTAGAAAAGGGAGCTAACGAATATGTCGAAATACATATTTATACAGGGAAAACTGTACGAAGACCTAGAGCCTACTTGGGTGTTTTAAATATGTATGAGAAGATAGAAAATTGAAAGGAAAAAAATTTTAGCAGTAACCAAATAGTACAGTGAAAAGTGACTGGCATTTATAGGGTGAGTGTTAGTACGGGGAAGGTAGACCAAGGCTCAGAGAGGTAGAAAGGCACAAGGTGGCCTCCCAGGGCAAGAGGCATAAAGATACAGAAACCTAAGGCCCGCTCCAGGGCTGAACAGGCCAGTTATGCTGGGCTGCAAAGCTCTAGAGGGAGAGCCGTAACAGGAGATAGCTGGAGGCTAGTTTGGGGAGCCTAGAATAACAGACGGGAGATTAGCACTATTTAGGCAGTGGAGCAGCACAGAATGTTTGGATCAGAGAAGAACTGCAGGGAATATTACTTTAAACTAAAAGAATATTTTTACTGCTCCCTTATTTTTAAGCGAGAATTGGAAGAGTTGCACATCTTATTGATTGCCCAAGTACACCATCCACTTCTCCCCTCTGCCTTAATGCCGAGTCCAGTTTTCTTCTGATATCAACTCATTCCCTACAGGACTTGGGAAAATGAGCCCATGCTCAGCCCCAGGGCAAATTCTGGTGGGTCTCAGCCATTGCAGTATCCCATTCCTATTTTTTAACGGTCGATTTAGGTGTGGAAATGCAGCTCAGCTCTAACCCAGGAGGGCTGGGGCAATGTGCCTTGAGGGAAAGGTCTACAAAGAGGTTCTTCTCTCCTAAAAAGGAAGTACCGGACGAGGAGGTCCCTTGCTGCCTCTTCACTGTTAAGTCAGGCCGCGAGGCCCACAACAGCTGAGGCCATGTTGCTTTCACCTTGATTACAAAGCCAACGCACAAGGGACAGAGCCAAGAGCACTCAGGGAAACAGAGCTAGAGACCCAGGGTCCCTGGTCTGGAGCCTGCCAATCTCTGAGTTTCTCATGATGGGATAAATGTGTTTATCACGTAAGCCTAATTTGGTCGAGGTCTTCTGTTACTGGAAGGGGAAAGCACCTTAACTGATTGAAGAAAAATGGAGACTGGTTAGGAGACTTCGCAATAGGTCACCAGGAAGGTGAAGAGACCCTGGACAAGGTGTTCCTGTCACAACAGGAAGGAAGGAGCAGGTGAGAGAGACATTGCAGGAGAGCCTACCTGGACTTGGTGCTGAGTGTGGAAGGTGTGAGAGAGAGGCTTTAGCTAGGGGCCAGATCATAGCTATTTTACTCGATTCCATTAAAACAATTAATCAAGTCAACTGTGCTCAGAATATAGCAAAACACTCTAACTTTCATTAGATTTATTATATCTCTAAACTTTCATAGGAAAAGTAAAAGACCTCAGGCTGAAACATCTCGTGTCCCAAGCTAAAAATATATATATGTATATTATGTCTCCAACATGGGAAATGTTAATATTCACAGCATTTATGAACAAGAAAACTTGTATGGATTTAAAGTCCCCAAAGAATTTTAAAAAGCAATAATGATCATTACTTATTCTGTCTCTCCACATCCTTTAACAGTTGACGCCAAAACTTGCAAAAAATATGGAAGTTCCACAGACCCGAAGCTTCCACAGAACCCACTATAACCCATGTGTTACTGTGTTAGGCAACGCAAAGTTCAAAGGTAGATCTTACTTTTGGCCTTCTCACTCTTCCTGGATGGTCTCCATCGGAGGCGGGTCCGGTGCTCATCCAGGTAAAAGAGCCGGATGAGCCCTTTGGTCCCACGCTTCAGTTTGATCATCTGTGTCCCGGACTGCATTACACTCATGCATCTTTCAACTGCAAGAGATCAGAGCACACTCAGCCCTCACCCAATGCACGTGCATATGGGTGTTCAGAGACCTTACCGTCAAATAAAACTTCTGATTCACCCCTAAAGACACCCACAACCAGAAGACAAATTTGCTACAGGTACTTTGGAAAGAGTTGTTAAGGAATTGATTTATCAGGCTTAAGCCAGGAAAAAGCCTTCCTTGCTGAAGTACACATCTACTTCCGGGCAAACCATGCATTACCGTTGCACAGAGCCAGCTTGCCTTCTAGCTGGCCACACACTTTGATGGCAGGCGACTGATGATCATTTGCTACTTGGATTTATGTTCACAGAGCTAGGTCTCAGACTTCACGGTAGGTCTTGTAAGTTTTTGCACTGCCAGCTATAAAGGCGTCTTATGATAATGCTTTAAAATGCAATCAACAGAAACATAATTGGCAAACTGTTTCAACAATTGTTGAAGTTGGATGATGGCTACATACGGGTTCATACTATTATAATTGTGTATGCTTGCAAATAACTAAATATATATCGTTTTTAAAATGTAATTTAAAAATCCAGTTTTCACAATTGAACGTAAAATTATTTTTTTTAACTTCCCAGCATTAATTCTCTCCTCCTTTTCCTACCAAAAGCATTCTGGTTATTCTTTGGGTCATTCATTTTTCTCTTCATTTTCAGTCATGTGGATTGTTTACAATTCCAGTCCTGGGGTATCTCATCACTGTGGTTTCAGTGATTGGTGAAATGAGTGTGTGATTGAATCTAAGCCAATGAGATAAAATGAGATATTCACTAGGACTCCTGGAAAAAATGGATTTTGTTAACCCCTCTGTACGTAGACTTTGCAGCCCAGAGCTTCCAGCTGTAAGACAGCTTGAAATGGAACCCAAAGCAGAGCTGATAAGCAGAAAGGAGCCCTCATCATCAAGCTCCTCGTGGAAGCAGAGATATGTCACTGAACTATGCAGTTTCTGCTCAGATGGCTTCAGCCTGAGTGTTCTGGTCTTTGCAACAGAGAGGTTTAACCAATACACCCAACAATACTTGTATGTGAGTTTGAGCAGACTAATTAACCTGTCAAGTTCTGATTCTACATTTAGGATTTTATGAGGCTGAAACTGAAAGTTGCTGAGTTCCAGAGATAGAATCTAATGATAACTCCTCTAAAGAAAATGCCTTTGTTGAACTAAAAGGCAGGCTTATCCTAAAAGAAGGGGCCTAGAGGAAAATAGGGATCTAGACATAAAAGATGTGTTGATGAATTAAGCTGCTGGGATTTTCCGCCTAGAGGAGTGCCTTGGTGATTAAATTCAGGTAATATCTAAATCACTTATTGTCCAAGTGAAAGCCATCTTTAAATTATCCTCACTTTGGGAGGAACCTTATTGGAAGGAGCCATCTGTTGGTGTTGCCCGTTTCCCCATCACTGGTAACTGGAAGTACTCTTTACCTATTTCATGTGCCTTTGGTGACCTGCCCAACACCCCAACTAAGAAATGGGCTCCTGACTTAAGTTTACAGCAAATCTGTCCCCCTTCCAAGGGAGCAGAGCCTGAATAAAAACAGAACTGAGCTGTTTCAATGGCCAAGACTTCAGAGATGCTCCTGGTTGGTCACGCAAGATGCCTCTTCCCGAGCCTGACAAATTACTCCTTTTCCCTCTTGATTCTGTGCTTTATGCAATACTCTTCCAAATGTTCTTCTATTGTATCAGCCAGAAACAGGTTTTACTTTATCACCCAATTCACCGGCACATATATCACCATGAAAGCACTGGAAACATCTGGCTCTGAGGACCTACAAGCAGGTTGCTGTTAGAAACAGACGAAATATACACAGTAAATAAATTTCAACAACATTAGACTTCAGCTTTGTTGGCTAAGTATCCTGTCTTTACCAGGAAAGAGAAACTGACACCAAGGCTTAACATTGTACGTGCAGGGTACTCATAAAGAGAACGATGTTCGACATAACCCGCTTTCACTATTTCCTTCATGAAGAACCTTTCTTCCCCACCCCCACCCCCAAATCAAGGGAGAACCACATAAAGTTAAGTATGGCTTTAGGAATTGATATTACCAGGAAGGTGGGTGAAGTATAGCTTACTCTTCCTCATTTTATCTGACATATCAAATATCCAAGCAATAAAAATACTGCTTCTTAAAATGTTTACTTTGAAGCACAGAACAAAATTTGAGATTTAGTTTCACACATGTTAGTAAATTTACCCACCGCCGAGCACCATTCAGCACCACTCACTTAGGTAATGAAAGCCAAGGATTTAAATTGACAGTCACACTGACAATCTCATACTGGTAATTAGAAGGAAAACAGAAGACATGTCTGTGTATCAAGATGAAATCATCAAGCCAAACTAATCAAGCCCCAAAACACCAGAAAAGCCTATTAGAACTTCAGTAAACAGATGTTCACATAGCACCTCCTTGTTTGAGGCACCAGGGTTATGTAATGAGGTAAAGCAGAGAACAAGGAGATTTTGTCTTTACCTTAGAGAGGTGGAATTTTAAGACAATGAAATATCTAAAGAGATTATTTATTAATAGTAGTCTAGAGCTGTGGTTAAGAACGCTGAGTCTGAATTCAGAAAGCCTGGGGTAGAACTCCAGATCTGCCATATAGCAGCTATATGACCTTGGGCAAGTTACTTAAGCCCTTGTTGCCTCCATTTGCTTATCTATAAAGTGGGGATAATATTATTTACCTCTCGAATTGCTGTTCATTGAATGAGATCAGTCAAGCGGAGTACTGAAAACAGAGTCTGGCACATCATACACACTATAAATAGTAGTGATTATTATAGTTTTTTATGGTATATTGTAAAAGTAAATGCCAAGTCAGAAGTAAAGACAGAAATACTGTGGAAGTCCACAGGAAAAGGACATTGCAGTGAGCTGGAATGGGAGACGGTGGCAATAAAACAGAATCAGGGAAGACTTGGGGCAGGACAGTAAAGGTACAATCAGAGGGTGGGGGAAGAGGGGCCTCTGTCTCTGGAAGAGTGACTCAGAGGGAACTGACAGGTTATATGATTCAATGGGCCAGATCAGCCTGGGCTGCAGAGGGTTAGGGATGCTTGTACAAGATTTCACTCCACTGGCAATGAGAGATTCGCTAAATACTCCTGAGCAAAGGAATGGCAGCATAAAAGACATTCTGTAGGAAGATGTTCCTTTGGGAAGAGAGAATAAAATAAATTGTTTAAACCAAAGTAAAAAAAAAGTTGAATTAACTATACTATCGCCAATCTTTAAAGCAAGAACTGTAAATCTATAGATGACCCACAGGGCTGACAGGGTCTTCTGCTTTGTTCACACTGCCCCTTCTATCCCTTTCCTTTTCAGTCCTACATCTTTGCCATGAAGTAGAATTGCTATGGCCATAATCTCTCAACAATTTCACAGAAAATGCACAGTAATATGAGAGTGTGAACAGTTACTTGAGCTAGTAAGTACCACCTATCATTTAGCAAACACCATCCAGAGAAACAAAACATTTTAGAAAATGGCATCCAACCTCTCAGAGAGGGAGTGTGTTTATATAACATACCAAAGATTCCCTAGCTTCACATTTATCCCACCAACTCAGCCATGGGCTAAGGCTCCAGCACCATCCATAACAGTGGACAAGCATATAGAATATGATCAAACTGCAGTTGGCAGAGCTAGGCTCTGAAACAATGCACTGCTTCAATTGCTTATGAGGCTACATTATGCTTTCTCCATGGTGCTCCCCTATCACATAGAAGAGCCATTTGGCCCTGGCTGGTGTAGCTCAGTGGATTGAGTGCAGGCCTGCGAACCAAGGGGTTGATGGTTCAATTCCCAGTCAGGGCACATGCCTGGGTTGCAGGCCAGGTTCCCAGTGGGGGACACATGGGAAGCAACCGCACATTGATGTTTCTCCCCCTCTTTCTCCTTTCCTTCCCTTCCCTCTATAAATAAATAAATAAATAAATAAATAAATAAATAAATAAATAAATAAATAAATAAATAAATAAATCATGAAAAGAAAAACCATTTGGTTAGAGCCGAATTGAAAAATCAAGTGCAGTAGAGTCCTGAGAGTCACCTAACCCACTTCTCCCTTCTTCAAACAGTGCACTGAGTTGTCAAGCTAACCAGAAAAGAACCCCTTCCATCATTCCTTCTAAGTCATCCCAGTAGGTAACGATCGCCAATGTTGGAGATGAAATACTCTTCCACTGCTCTCTAAATCACTAAGTATCAGCGTAAGTCAATTTCTTCATGTTCTGCCTTCATTAGAGGAATTTAACAGTAGTTATTACCCTCCGCCCCCCCCCCGCCCCCGCACAAACACACACACACAAAAGCCACTCTCCTACTATTCCGGATCTGCTGATTCCATAAAATGGGATGAGAAACAAGGGAACAAAGAAAGAGTTCCAGGAGCAGGTAAACAAGGACAAGAGTCCCAGTGGCTTAGAATGGTAGAACCTCATCACACACACTGCCGATGCTGGACGGTGTCTGGGAAAGTCTGCAAATGTGGGTTACAATTCAGGCAGCTATAGACATGCACACAATCTCTTTGAGCCTACATAACCCTCCCTATGATAGCCTTAATACTTTTAGAAAAGACATTTATTTGGATACAATGCAACAACATTCAAGAATATCAAGGGAGAGCCCTGACCGG